>LOJH01036971.1:0-15381 GCA_001685095.1 Ellobius talpinus | reverse complement strand
AAATGCTTTTTCCGCATCTAATGAAATAATCATATGTTTTTTTTCTTTCTGTTTGACACTTCATTCTTAATGATTCTCAACATCCATCATGTATAGGAAACAAAGAATGCCTGATACAGGTGGAGTAAGAAAGAGGGGGAACTCTGTACCTTATTTCAGAGAGAAATACCAAACTTGGATTCTCAGGACATTCTACCAACTCAATGGAATACCATGTCAACTAATGCTTGCTCATATAAAAAGGTGTTTAGAATTGTGCATTATTTGCTTGTAATAACTAAAGAAGCAGCTTGTCCTCCCCGACTATTGAAGCCCAATGGACAAAGGCTACCAGGGATGCAGCTGGGATCAAACAAAGCTGAGTTTGCTTAGCTTGTCCCTACAAGAAAGTGCTCCCACAAAGGGATCCACAAGACACCTTTTCAACCTTGTGCTGAGTGATTCTTAGAAGACTGAACAAAATCAGTTGTCAGATTTGGATTGGATATGTCAGAAGGGAGAGACCAATGCTGAGGCCAGTTCTGTCTGAAAATGTTTTGTCATTTGGTGTCTTAGTAATTTGTATATGCCTTCACATAATATTTATTTATTGTTTTTGTTTATCAGGAGGTGCATGTGCCATGGCACATGTGTAGGGATTGGAGGGCGACTTGCTGGTTTTCTCCTTCCACCTTGTGGGTCACAGGGATTGAACCAGGCCATCAGGTTTGGTAACAAGTGCCTTTACCTGCTGAGCCATTTGGCTGACGCTGTAAATTTTATCTTGTAGGTAAAAGGACTGAAGCAGATATCTAGAGAATTGTCACTTATAAAGAAGCTGTGGTCACTTCTTCTATATCAAGAAAAGGTCAATAAAGCACTTGTTTTTATGGCTCAGGCATACTCTGGTCTCTGCCGTGTCCTCAGGTGGTCTCAGAGTAGCATGGTCCAAGCGTTGTTCATATTCTGTGAAAACTGTTCATGTTCCACCGAGAACACTTGGCTTCACGCAAGCCCTTAGCTCTCAGTTGATGGAGTCATTTATTTACTTCTTCAAAATGACTGAGACCTTTTGAGAGACTCTGTAGAGCTCAAATTCCTCGAGACACTTGTGACAAAGTTAGGAAGCGCTCTGAAAGCAGAGCATCTGGTACATGTGGGTTGTATATAGACATTGCCCCAGGAGGCCAGAGAGCCTTCCAGGAATGGGGACATGACCACAAGCCTACATATCAATATTAATCCTGATTATGCCTCTGAGAAGTGGCCTCAGCTGTGGAGGAGGTGAGCAGCAGGAAACAGTCCGACCACCTATGAGAACGAAGAGTCAAGTCACCAAGGAGAGAGGGAATGAGATTTGTAAGAAAGGAACTGTGACTTGTCGATGAAAAAGAGTCTATCCAGAAGATTCAGGGGACAAGCCTGGCTCTGAGGATGATCATAAGCAGAATTCTGAAGCTGCTGCCCTGGCGTTCCCCACAGCGTGAAGAGAGGCCAGGGAAAAAAGTCACATGGAGACTGCAGGCAGTTATTCAAAAGTTATGAGTGGGCAAACTCAGGAAGAATCTAAAAAGAAATTATCCTACAAGTGCCAAGGTTAAAATCACATCTAAAAATAGTAAAGAATAAACCACACACTGTGAGACTCAAAGAATGTAGGAAAGGCACAAAGAGATAAGACTGATGGCAGAAACAGAGGGAGAGGGAGGAACGCACACATCAGAGTATTCAAGGCAAGAACCAAAGGTCGGGAGTCAAACCATGTCTCATGTGTTCGCATGTCTACTTCTTCTTATGTGTTGACTTTTGTGAAATTAAGATGTGTTTTATACCTTAAAATAAGCCTGTCACCTCCCCACCCATCATCAATAGGATACTTTTAAAACTGATGCCATGCTAGAATCAAGTCAATTTTAGCTCATAGGCAACTTCTCCTTAAAGCATGACCCAGGTTTTAGGCTTTTGAAAAGACTCACTTGAGGAAGCAGACAGACCACAATAGCTCAGTGGGGAGATCATCAGACTAAAATGGCTCATTAAAGGAAAATATTCCCAACTGAAGATTTCTTGGTCAAAGCTTCTAAGTCTTGAAGAAAAAATCACACTGGTCTCTGGGCCTAAATATCAAACTTTACACAAAAGAATAAATTCCAGTTTTCATTATGGCTGTCTCCCAGCACCAAGAGTTTGGAAGTTCATTGAGGATGGCATTTTTTTTATTCAGCTAAGTTGCTCAGTTTTAAGAGCTATACAGAGATATAGGAGGTACAGCAGTAAGAACTCTTCAACAAAACAGAACCTAGAGGAGAGGAGTGGGCAGGCATGGGGTGGGGTGGGGTGAGGGCAGGCATGGAATGAGATGGGAAGGAGAGAGACTAGAGTCCCAGAACCCCTGCCTTCCTTCCATTGGACCCTCCCTCCCTCCCTCCCTCAGGTAGTTGTCCTAGTGACATGGTACATCCTTTAGCACACAAGGCTTTGGGCACACTTTCGAGCTACCCAGTAACAGATACCAAGTCTGTTGGGAACCCTTCTTTCCTTTTCCCTCACCCAGTCGGAAGGCATTTCTCCCGGTTCTTTCATACAGTCCTGTTTTCATCTGATTTTATGTTGTTAACTTATCTGTTATCTCCTAAACTGTGGATTCTTTGAGAGAGGAAAATATGCCCTTTAACCCACTGCTCCACCAGCAAATGCTTGTAGAACAAATGTCGTGGGTCACATTCCGTCAGAATGCCTGCTAACAGGGTCAATCCACCCCGCATTTCACGGTCATTCCAGAGGCTAGGACCAGTCTACATTTCATTTCAACATGGCAAGTGTTTACTGCAGACGACTCTAATCGTGGCCTGGTGAACAACCCCTGAATAGTCTGTGGAATCTCCATGCGTTCTTCCATCCGGCCTTCATTTCTCACCAGTAAATTGTTTGTTTCTTAGGCTTTCCTTGTTTATTTCACATTGACACATCCCTTTAGGGCCCTGATTTGTCCAAGCTGGCCTCAAAAGTTGAATCAACTTCCTGGGAATAGTGACTGTACTTCTTTTAAATCGGAGGACAATATTGGAAATTTGAATTAAATGTCAAAACAGCCATCAGGGGATTTGCTTAAAGAATTATGGAGGTAGAAATTTGTGTTTTTTGTCAACTTGTTGTTGTTGTTGTTTTGTTTGGTTGGTTTTGTTTGGTTTTTTTGTTTGTTTGTTTTGTTTTGTTTTTCTTTGAGACGGTTTCTCTGTAGCTTTAGAGCCTATCTTGGAACTAGTTCTTGTAGACCAGGATGGCCTTGAACTCACAGAGATCCACCTGCCTAGTCATACCATCCCTGAGTCCCTCCACAGCCCTGGGTCCCTCCACAGCCTCTGCAGCCTGAGACACCAACAGGTCAGACGATCTGAACTCACTAACGTTGGCAGAGCTGACTCTCCGGAGGTAGCAAAGCCTAAGATAAAGCCGTCTATGAGCGCAATCGACTTTGCCAAATATTTGGAAATACTTGCCTTTTCCTACCACCCATTCCAAATGCTCTCCTCACCACATCCTCTCCCTTGTGCACAAGTGTTATTTGCTGCTGTGGAAGAGCGATGCTCTCTCAGGCGTACAGTGCCCAGGCAAGTTCACAAGCCCCACAGACAGATCCTCTTGATCAAGCTCCTACTCACCTCTCCAGCAAAACATGAGATTCCAGTAATACATAATTCAACTCAAGAAAAGTAAGGCAAGTTTGAAGATGATAATAATAAGAACCTTGGGATATGGTTACTTATTCAGCCTAATGTATCACTAATTCTGGGGGGGAAGGAGACTCCCGGAGCATGTCTCTAAGAAAAGGTAGAAATGCTCAGTATTTTAAGTTATTGACCTTGTGGAAAAGTACACTGAGAGGCTATTGAAAGCTATGGGGGAAGTTATCAAAAAGTTAAAAGTTAATAAAAATTCTCATAATATTAAAAACCAAGTCAATTATTAACTTTGGAGAAAGGCAAGAAGTAAAATAAGAACCATCACAGTAATATGAGACAGTACTCAGCCATGAACAATATTTGTATAAGCATTGTGTGAATACAGAGTAATACTTAATCTGAAGTAATAACATAAGGATTGAAGGAGGACTGACATCGTTGAAGGAGGAGCAGAAAGGGTGACATCAAAATTACCTCAGTTCATCTTTAACGTGGATTCTGGTGTTGTGAGTAAAGCCGGGGTCTTTCCATATTTTAAGAACCATCTATTTGATAATGAATTGTCTTCACATCACTTTTCTAAAGATTTATTTTATTTTTAATTATGCATGTGTCTCTGTGTTTTCATGTATGCACATGTGAGTAAAATCCCCATGAAGGCCAGAAGAGGATGACAGATTTCCCGGAACTGGAGTTACAGGTGGTTACGAGCCACCCAATGTGGGCGCTGGAAACCTAACCCGGGCTGCTGAAGAGCAGCAGATGCTGTTAACTGACGAGCTGTCTCTCCAGCCCCTCTTTTGATCAGCTTTTTATCGGCTGGAATTTCCTTTCTTGATTTCCAGTAGCCCTTTCCATAATAGGAAGACTAAGCATTTGTCTATGAGCTGCAGTTTGTAGATAATTTTTCAATTGTCTTTTGACTTTTTTATGTGGTGTTTGGCTATGTGGTAGTTTTGTATTATTAACCCAGTATCATTTGTCAAAATTTTATTTTACCATTCCACAAATTCACACTATTTTCAGAAATTCTTCCCAACTCTAAGATTATAAAGTAATTTTCCACATATTTCCTTTTTTCCTTTATGGTCTCTTATTTTACCGTTGCTTTGTTTTTGAGTGTATGGTACAAGATGCGACTCCAGTCTCACCTATCTCCAAATGATTCCCAGCACACTGTAAGAACAAGGATGTGCTTGAGGTGCTGTATGATTGGTCATCAAGCTCCCATGTCATCTAATGCTCCTGGGCTGTCCCTTGTGTTCTGTAAGTAAATCCTCCCAACATTGAGCTGCTGCATATTATTCCGTCTTTGTCATACTTTGAATTGCTGGGTGAGCAGGACCTTTAAAAAGCTTGTTGCTATTTCCCTATATTTGTTTCCGAGTGAACTTTAGAACTAGCTTGTCAAGCAGCATGGAAAGAAAATCCTGTTAGTTGTATTTTTATTAGAATCATTAAATTTGTAAATCATTTGGGGAAGAATAATTAGTCAAGCATATAACACTTGAATACCTATGTACCTATGCACCGAGAGATACAATTTTGGCAGTTCTGGGGTTTGAACTTAGAGCCTCATGCATATGGAGGCAAGAGCTCTGTCACTGGCCCCAAATCATAAGTGTAGGTCATATAAAGTGTAGGTCATATAAAAAAGAATAAGCTGGCTCTGACAGCGCATGCCTGTACTCCCACCACTCAGGAAGCTGATACAGGAGCAGTGAAAGGGCGAGGCTGTCTTGGGTAACCTAGTGAAAGCCTGGACTGGGGATAGAGCTTCTGGTGCAGCACGCACTGGCATGTAAGGTGTCCTGAGCTTGATCTTCAGTAGAGCACAACAAATGAAAACAGAACAGAAGTGTAATGGCAAGATATCCCAAGATAGAGCAAATGAACTTTGGGAAGGCTCAGTAAAGCCAGCCAAAAAGCAGAAATGTAAGACAATATTCTTCAGTCAAACTGCAGGAGGTCTAGAAATGAATAACATTTGAACAAAATTGAACATGAAAAATAAAACGCTTCATTTTTAATCCCTTGCCATTCAAGCTGCATCCCCTAGCGACCCTTCAGCATCTCTTGTGAGCATTTTAAAATGCAGAAACCCAGGTGACCCAGATCTACTGAGATGCCATCTGCATTTTGTAAGATACCTAGGTGTGCAAGGGGCTTCATGTTTACCCACTGTATCCAGAGAGCAACTGTAATTCAAATATACACCAGGACTAGGAGGAATGAACAGAATAGAAATAAGGCAAAGGCTTCAACTCTAAGCATTTGTGGAAATAAAATTGCAGAAAGTGTCTGTTATAGTGTGGATGTGAAGTGTCCCCAGAAGCCTCTTGGTGCCCAGATGGCATTGTTTACGAAGACTATGGAACCTCTAGAACCTGCTACTTCACTAGCAGAAGAGGTTTACTGACAAGTGGCATTTAATGTTGTATTTGCCTCCAGTTCTGGCTGAGTTTTCTCCTTCCTGGTCACAAAAATGTGTAGAAGCCAAAACGAAAGCTCTGCTGCCACAGCCGGAGCTGCTCTAGCTGCCATACTTTCCCCACCAGGGCCACCTGCATGTTGCATGAATTCTAATTGGTCTCAATAAAAAAACAGAGTTAGATGTTGGGGGTGAAAGCTGAAAGATCAGAGAATCAGAGCAGCCAGCCACTCATTCTTACCTCTATGAAATACTCAGACCGAATGGGGTATCATCTCTCTACAAGTCCTCAGATTGAATTGCCGTACGCTCCTGTCTCCTCCTGTCTTATAGTCCTCTCTCCACCCAGCCATATTCTTTCCAGTCTCCACCACCCTAATGCTGGGATTAAAGGTGTGTGATTCCCGAGTACTGGAATTAAAGGTGTGAGCCATCATCACCTGGCTCTGTTCCTCTTTTAGACTGGATCCATCTAGTGTAGCCCAGGGTGGCTTTGAACTCACAGAGATCCATCTGCCTCTGCCTCCCGAGTGCTGGGATTAAAGGTCTGTGTCACCACAACCTGGGCTCTATGTCTAACTAGTAGCTAGCTCTACAGTCTGATCCTCAGGCAAAATTTATTTGTTATAACACAAAGAAAATATCACCATGTCTGGACTCTCTGAAACTGGGAACCAAAACATCCTCCTCACTTAAGCTGATTCTGTTAGGTATTTAACCACATTAAGAAAAGTAATTAATAGGGTATTTAACTCAAAATATTAGGGAATATATAAAATAAACTAAAAGCTGAATATCAATATACTAAAACAAGTTGTTGATGAGCTATAAAAAGGATTTAACAAATTTAAATCTCTCTTACTAGGAAAACATATGAATAAGACAGACTGATGCACATTTATAAGCAAAAAATGGGGGAAGAAATGATGAAATAAAAACACACACAAAAAAAGTCTTCCACCACAGAGCAGAAGAAAGATGACCTCAGCCACAGGGCAAGTTGCATTTTAAATAAGACTATTTGCACGTATTTAAAATATGCAGATGTGAATAAAAATTTAAAAGCTGATGAAACAAATAATTTTCTGGGAATTTAGAATTCACTGAAATGAATCCCAGGAGAAACATAGATCACAAAAACTAGGACTGTCCAACCTTGTGGCTTCTGGGTCTTATACTGAAAACACAAACACAACAAAATCTAATAGGAAAAATGCCTGTATATTAATTTTTATGATATTCACCACTACGGATAAACAAAAATCCACACATAATAATCTTAATTATACCATGTTCTGTTCAGGGAGTATTTAGACTTTTTGATCAAGTTTTTGCGTTTGCAATCACTAAGAAAATGAACTTATCTAAGCAATAAAACTTTTAGGGGATTTTTATTTTAATTTTAAAAGTGAAAGCAAAAAGGCAGCATAAAACTAGTTATGTCTTGATATTTGTCAAACTAGAATATTCGCCATTGTGTATGTGACACTAAGCGTCAATACCTGGCTAGACGGGTAGGTATGATTCCCAGCGTTTACTCACAGGACTCATCAGATATGTGGGTTTAACTTTACTCGGTGTGCTTCGTTCTTATAAAATAGTTGCTGACAAATGTAGGCACTTCCAAAAAGCAAAGACATGATTGCAAAGCTGCTGGTCTCTGCAAAGACAGGACCTATGAACACCTAGCAAAGAGACACGGACACAATGAAAACTGAACCTGGCAAATTTATGTTCATCTCCCAAGAATCTTGAAATCTGTTTTCAAATTCTCATATCAAATAGAAAAAGGGCCAGCGTACTATGTCGGCTGCTGAGGGAGAGAAGCATTTACCATCTTGTAAGAAGATAATGTTGGAATCTAGCCTCTGCTCAGACCACAGTGCTTTGCAGCAGCTCTCCCCCATCCCAGGGACACTGACAGGCACCCTACTGAGACCCAGTCTGAGAGTCCTGGGTAGCAGATTTCCTGGTGCCAGCATCTCTCAGCTGAGAAGTGAGTTAACATCAAAGGGGGTATTGGTGCCATAACCTGCTCCCCGGCCCCTTCCCTGCCTCCTACTTGGGGATCAGACAATATGACTGTGACTCCCCATACCTAGACCCCAACTTTTACTAGGGAAATTGGTTTTCCTCTTTAGATACCTCATCATGCTGTCTGTGTCAGGTGCTGGGACCTGAACTCTCCTTGGAGCCCCTGCCATGCTGTTGGCTCCCTGTCTGTCCTTGCATTAATATTTTCTCTAGTAAATCTCTGCCGCTGTTCCCCAGTTATCTCAGAATCCCTCTTGAAACTGCCCAAGTCCTGAAACCTTCCAGATCTTATCCAGCTATGACTTCTGTAAGCTACTACGACGACCTGCCAGGCAAGATGTTCACTCTAATATCATAGTGACGTGACGCTTGTAGGGCTAACCAGCTGCTTTCTGATTGGATTTGAGGCCCATTCCACAGGACAAAACGCTGATCTAGCTCCACAAACTTGGTCAAGAGCCTGTGGTTAGGGACATCAGAGATCTTAGGGGAAAAACCTACTGATAATATTTTGCCACATTGTCATGTTATCTCACTACCTTCTAAATAGTCATACTTCAATCCACAGATTTATCCTCTCCCCAGCCTTTACCAGAAAAGCTTTCTTACTGCAGCAGGTGGCTATTACTGCAGAAGTCAATAACTGGTCAAAGTGCCAAGAATAAGTGATAGTAGAATGCTTATTCTTAAATGGAACAGAACACCAAAGACAAGGGAGAAAAAAAGAATGTGAGAGCCAGCGTACAGGGAAATGTGCAGTGTAAAATGTCTCTGAGCTGGGCATAGTGGCACACAGCTTTAATTCCAGTACGCGGTGGGCAGAGGCAGGCAGGTCTCTGTGAATTTGAGGCCAGCCTGGTCTGCACAGCAAGTTCCAGGAAGGACAGGACTGTATGGAGAGACCCTGTCTCACAAACAAATGATATCTCTGGGCATGACACTTTTTAGGAAGGAAAATTCAGGGGCATAGCTACTAATAAGTTGCCCCTGCACCAGTATTAACCCCTTACTATGCTCAGGCAGGCAACTATTACACTTAGTGGGCTACACACAGACAGAAGACACGACAGTGTGTGGGGGAAGACTTGTGAAGAAGGGCTCCCGTGGGAGAAGGGAGGTGACTGAAGTGACTAATGCTCCACACAAATGTATGACTCTCTCCGTCAAACAATAACGTTTTTAATGAATAAACCCTCTATCAATACAGAAAACATACAGAAGCCCAGGTGGTTTCTCTGAGATTCCTACTAAGTTTCTAAAGAATTGGTCACCACTAAGTCATTTTCACCATTCTGTGAAGCTTAAAGAAAAATTGCCGTGAAACTTTCTGTGTTTAAGCTATATGTGTGTGTGGTGGATGGGCAGGGCAGTGCACATGAAGATGATGCCCACAGAGATCAGAAGAGGGCATTGGGTCCTTTAAAACTGGGCTTACAGACAACTATGTGCTGCCTGACACCGGTTCTGGGAACCAAACTAGGGTCCTCTGACAGAGCAGTACGCACTGTCAAGCCCTGAGACACCTCTACAGCCCCCATAACATTGCTGTAAATGGTGACTGCTACCTTTCTCCTCCCACTATGGACTTCAGCCTTAAACCGAGAGGAGAATATGAAGCCCTTCTCCTCTCAGCCACTTTTGATGAGAACAGCAGAGAGAAACTGGCTGGGCAGTTAAGGGCAGAGATCTCGAAACAAGCATTTCCACGCCTTGCTCTTGACAACTTGCTGTCTTACCCAGAAGCTGGGTGTAGCAGTTGGGTTCATGTCATAGCAGCAGTTCTGTTTTGATGGAGGCCAGGAATTCTAGAAATGTCTAGGAGCATGGGTTCATGTTCTGGTTGCTTATGTTTCCTCTCCTTTTATATAGTCACCTAATGAGAACAGCTACCTGTAAGCTATGCAGGACCATGTACTTCATGGACTCTTGAACATGTGTGTGAAGCTCCAGCTTAGCCACTGGGATAGAGCATGTCTTAGTTACTTCTCTATTGCTGTGGTAAGACACCACAGCCAATGAAAATAAAAGAAGAATTTGTTGGGCTTTAAGGTTTCAAAGGGTTAATTAGAGTCTACGACCATCATGTGGGAGGCGTGGCAGCAGGCAGGCATCATGCTGGAGAAGTAGCTGAAAATTTACATCTTGATCCACAAGCAGGAGGTAGAGAGAGCTAACGAGGAATGGAATAGGCTTTTGAGACATCAAAGCCCACCCCAGTGACACACCTCCTTCAATTAAGCCATACTTCCAAAACCTTCTCAAGCAGTTCCACCAGCTGAAGACCAAGTATTCAAATACATGAGCCTGTGGGAGCCATTCTCATTCAAACCATCGCAGAGAGGAACATGAACACCCCATGGTGGGTCAACTGGACTGATAACTTTCCAAGCTTCAACCCAGTAAGGCCTTATTAGTCCCATAGACCCTTGGAGGCAACTTTTAATTGGCAGCCGCTCCTGCTGTGAGGGATTCTGCTTTCTTTCTTTCTTTCTTTCTTTCTTTCTTTCTTTCTTTCTCTTAGACTCTTTCCTGTGATTAAACTTCTTTTTAAGTCTTTCTGCTGTCCATTAAATCCATTCTTTGAGTTCATAAAGGACCTGGAAGCCACTGGTCTAGTGACCATTGATTTTCTGTGACCATGGACCCCTGGGTTAATCTCATCTGGGCAAAGAAAATCTCTGTCATACTCAATGATACCCTTTCCCCTTTCATCCATTCCACTTTTGCCAAGTATCTTGTCTCGTCGATGATAGAAGTAATCATGCATGTACCAATCATTGAGAAAGTTTCCAAAGGTCAGACTTCAGGGCCCACAGAAGCCCAGCACTCATTGCTTTGCCTTAGCTGATGTGGAAGTTTAGAAATGAAGGAATCATTTCTGGAGTGAAATGATTACTGCAGCTGTGTAGCACTGTCTTAGGGTTTCTGTTGCTGTGAAGAGACACCATGACCACAGCAACTCCTATAAAATATACACATTTCAGTGGGGTATGTTTATCGTTTCGGAGGTTTAGTCCATTATTGTCATGGTGGGAAGTATGGCAGCATGCAGGGAGAAGTAGCTGAGAGTTATATGTCCAGATCCACAGGCAACAGGAAGAGAGTGTGACACTGGGCCTGGCTTGAGCATTTGAAAACCCAGAGCCCATGCCCAGTGACACACTTCCTCTAACAAGGCCACACCATCTCAACAAGGGCATACCTCCTAATCCCTCTCAATCAGTGCTGCTCCCTGATGACTAATTTATGATTCTATTGGGCCATTCTTATTCGAACAGCCACAGGCACCAGTCCATCTCTTCCCCATTAGGAGTCAGTTTGCTGTGAGTAACTGATCTCAGGTGTAGTCCTTTATCCTGGATTGGAATGGCAACATTCTTAATTGGAGTTTTTAAGAATCAAATTCTGGGTCCTGGCAACTCAAAAATAACCAGAATCAGACACCCATCCTCAGTAGAGCAGTTAAGAGAGAGGTGAAAATGGAAAACAGAGATTAGAGACTGACTCAGTACGACCCCATTGTGGAGACTGATAAATTAAAAACTCCAGTGACACTCCCCCCCAGTCTGTCTTGGAGAACTGACATGAAGTTTAAGGTACAGAAGCATGCTTAACTATGCTGTCCTTGTCAAGGCATGTTCCCACACATCACTGACTCATCATTGTCTCTGTTCCTGGTCCCATTCTGTCCTGCAAGCTGTCATTAATGTGTGACTTCTCTTCCTAGCAGGCAGCCCCCTCTCTGGGGAAACTAGAATAGGAGGATTAAATGGATCAGGGAATAGAAGGCAGGGTAAAGGAGAGAATAGGAATAATTAATACTAAAGGCCTTTTGAAAAGTCATATGGAAACCTATTGCTATAGAAGCTTCCTAATATGTACATATTATATATGTGTGGAATATTATATATTATATTTGGAGCATTATATATATTATATAATATTATATATTTGGACATTAAATGGAATTACCATATAATGGGGGAGACAATGCCATGACTAGATAGACATCTTATGCTTCCAAATAAAGTTCTTTGTATGATAAAGGTTAAATATTGTTGAGTCATTGGCCAAAGGAATCTCATAGACCAACCCCTAAACATTACATGCTATTGCCAACACTATTAGTTACTTTCCACAACCCAAAGAATTAGAATAAGAACCTTATTGCTGAAGAATCACTTGCTTGTCATCAAATATGGAACTGAAAATTGCATTGGTGCCTAACTCGAAGCTTCAGGCCAACACATTCATGGTGCTGGAAAGGCATCCTATTGCACTCCCAGAGGAAGAAAGTAACCATTAGTATCACCCAGCTATGAATACTGGGACCTACAATAGCAACCTGCCTGTAAGATATGCTAGTGCAATAAGGGCACAATTGTTATGAGATCTTGTCTCAAATGGAAAAGCCTAACTAAGACAAATAATTTTTATTATTTGTTTGAGCACCACAACTCTTTGTAAAGCAAGCGTTCCTGAGAAAGGAAGGCGAGAAATCTTCAGGTGAAGGCTTCAGGCAAGATTGGTTCCAGAGTACCTGAAGCGTTCGTTCCCATAGAGTCATTTATCATACCCTGCTTGATCAAGCCACAAAAAAAAATGTGCTTCAGCAAATCCTTGGAGCTCAGTTCAAATGCTCTGACCCTGTGGTCAGTTACTGAGGCCAATGAACAATACTCCAATCATTTATCTCCGCACATATATTAAAGTACAGCTTTTCTTGCAGGGACAACTTGGAGAACCAGCTTGTGAGAATTGTTAAGTAAACATGCTGTGGGAGGGGCATCTTCAACATGGGCACCTATCTTTCTCACGTCATGGTCCTTAACCCATAACATAATAATGAATGTTTTCTCTTCTGTGCAGGTCTTTCCCAGACAGATCGGTTATACTTATCAGTGCTGTGACTTAGCACACAGCTCAGCACCTGAAAAACACAGACACATGCAGAAGGATCCATCACAGGCAGGAGATACCCCTGAACAAAACTAGCAGGTAGCTGAACAATGGAAAAATCTCCTTTGTATTTCATAACTAAAACCAAGGTCAAATCATCAGCAGGAGTTGCAATTTGTGACTGATTTTACATGGCATAGAATTGGAAGGATTAATTTTGACTCACATTAAGTGAATGAAGTCCACCCTGGCCGGAGGGAAAGACAGCAAGGGCAACTGGCAAGCTGTGACGCAACAACAGACTAGCATCTGACAGAAGAAAATAAGGAGTCATTTTAATAAAGTCCTTAAAGTCACGCCCCTTATGCTTGCCTTAGAGTCTAATTGATGGGCTTTTGCTGCTCTCGGAAGACATCCAGCTTGTTGGTGACACTTCAGCCTCTTGCTGCTCTCACTACTGATGCTTTGTGACATGGTGTTGTTGCATGCATTTAGGCTTTGCTTCACCTTTCTGTTGTTTGTCATGCAAATGCGGTGGTAATAAGTATTTTATGAGTCAATTTCTACTTGAGTTTTGGAGACATTTCAAAATTGGTTTTTCAGTGGAGTAGTGAACCGGCTGTCAGGCTTACACACTCCTCCCTCCTTACCCACAGATCTTCAAATGTTTTCCTCTTATGTCAGCAAGGTTCTGGGCCAAAACCAGTAAGCAGCAGCCATGCCACAGCCTGAATGCTATCCTGTCTTGAAATTTCCTTTGCTACACAAACTAGTTCATTGTTTTCAAAATCAGCCTCCCTCAAATTCCCAGAACATAAGCAGAAAGCAGCCAATTTTTTTTTCAAACATGTAACATGAATGGCTTCTAGGCAGTTAACAATAGTCTTTGTTCTCGGAAACCATTTGCTAGGCCCCTTCCACTATACACACTTCTTTTGGCATTGTAACATTGCCAAATCCCACTAGAATAACCAATTACGCTTTGCCTATAGCATTATTGTGGAATGCTCTCCCCGGAGCAGAACAGCCATTCTTATCTTCAGAACAGCTGTGAACATTTGTAAACCATCCCAAAGTTTGGGCCTGTTGACATTCCCTCATAAAAGATGGGAGTGAGGACAGTCATCAGCTCCTCACCTTACCTCTCAGCCAGATATTCCTCCTACAGCCCCTTCCTCCTACCAGCTGGATGTGATTCTATCCTAATGGCACCTGACCCCTTGGTTTCAGGAGTTACTAGAGTCTATAGAGGATGGAAGGTCAATTGATGGCATGGGGGAAAATTGTGAATACTTATGAAGTTATGGGAAAAGCACCCAAGCTGGGGTGAGAGGTTTTGGTTTTGTGTGTGTGTGTGTGTGTGTGTGTGTGTGTGTCGTGTGTTCGTGGTAGGGTGGCTGTTTTAGGATCATCCATATTCCTTTCAAGTGATCTATTCTTTGTAAGTAACCCAAGTAAACTCCTTGGTTTCCCAAGTTGTACTTTGGCAGAATCACACAGGTGTCTGTTGTTGGTGTCCCATCTGGGTTAAACAAACTTTTTTACATCTCCCCAGGACAAGTTCACACAACAAACCTAGGGGTTCTCTAACCTACAACTCTGCACACTTGCTTTTTGTTGCTGTGATAAACGTCATGAACAAAAGCAATGTGAGGAGCAAAGGATTTGTTTTGGATTTGTTTTATTTTTTGGTTTACAGTCTACCATGAGGGGAAGTCACGGCAGAAATTTAAGGCAATAAACTCTTAAGAATTATTGACCTTTCCTAACCCAAGCTCCAAAATCCTCCCACAGTCCTTCCCCCAAACAACATGGTCAGATCCATCACACCAGTGTACACTCTCTGGTACCAACCTCTGCCTTAGTTTGACTTCACTGTTGCTGTGCTAAAGATCATTAACTAAAGCATCTGTGGGTAAAGGGGGCTTATTTAATCTTAAACTTCCATGTGATGCTCTGTCTTTAATGGGAGGCAGGTCAGGAACTAAAGCAGGAACTGAAATAGAGACTACAGAGAAATGCTGCTTACCGGCTTGTTATAGCACAAATAATAAAAACTCAGAGACAGATATTGAAGTTCAAACAGAAAGAGAGAGAAAGGGGGGAGGAAGGAAAGGAAAGCAAAAGCAAAGCTAACCACCAGAGAGTTCTTACCTCTACCAAGGCTGGGCGATCCTGTCCTCAGCGTGACTGCAGACTGACTTCAGACTGAGACCCTGAGCTCCTGTCTCCTCCCATCTTATATTCCTCTCTAAAGCTGGAATTAAAGGCATGCACCACCACTGCCCAGCCTCGATGGCTAACTAGAGTGTGTGTCGGGGTTTCTGTCCTAACCAGTTCCCATAGTCATTAAGT
>LOJH01036969.1:0-13468 GCA_001685095.1 Ellobius talpinus | reverse complement strand
GTTTCCAAAAGTCACTTTGAATGACCTTGACTTTCAGCAGCTGTTTTTTGAGAGCCCTAGAGTCTAGCCTTGAGTCCATCATTGTGGTGTCCGCATGTAGTCATGCACAGCTGCAGACGTGGCGACTGTGCTTGCAAGCAACAGTCAGTTTCAGTGAGAGAAAAAGGAAGCCATCTTTACTATAAGGATCTAGTAGAGAAACAGATTGACCCAATCCCATTAGAAAGATTATACTAGAAAAACGGCCCTCGGCTTTCGGCTTACTCTGAACAAGCAGCTATTTTCAGTCTGCACCCATAGTGACTCCCGGTTCTCAGAGCACTGGGAACCTTTCAGCAAGCCCCATGGCAAATGAAGGGTGCCCCTGGGGAAGCAGGAAAGAGACACGGGCACAGCTGTCTGAAGTGTCTCTGCTGTACCCTGCACATTCGGAATCCCCAGCAACCCTGCATTTGAACATTGCATGTATCTTGTTCCTGGATGAACAATTTTCTGTTGGCCTTTGCGTCTCGTTACAGGTCAGAACAGAACCTCCAGAATGGGTCTACGAATCTCTTGTCTACACATGTGCTCTCCTCACGTTCAGATTCATAGTGACTTTATTAGAATGGTCAATTTACTCTGCCTTGGCAGTTTTAATATAGGTGGCATAAGGAAGTATGATATACAATATCAGAATCAATCCACTCATACTTCTGTCATTTAAACTCAGTGGTCTGGGAAAGGGAGGAATGTAAAACAGACACATTGAGGAGGTTGTTATTGTAGACACACCCTGATGACCGCCTGCTCCAGAGTGGCTGCATACCTCACACAGACTCATCCCTCTCTGAGCTCTCTTCTTTCTGCCCCAAGACTCAAGCATTCTGATTCTAGTATTTATGGGGAACAAAGTTTTGCTATAGAACATTAATTCCTTATTTTTCAGTAAATATATGTAAGCTTTTGGTTTAGAGAAAATTTCTAGTGCTTAAAAATTTGGCGAGTAGACTTCACATTCATTTTAGTAAGTGGATATAATCTTATTTAAAAATCCGTATCATGTACATTGAGTTTCTTTCTCATTTCATTCCATTTCTTTTGAGACATGGTATCACCTGTAGCCCAGGCTGACCTGGAGATCGCTATGTAGCCAGTCCCTCCTCAGTTTGAAATTCGGTGATTCCTTTGCCGAGCGCTGTGAGCACTATACCCATCGATCATTAGAATGAATGATATTGAAATTATTATAGGTTAAAACATACAGAATAATGAACAGCTAAAGAAGCAAAGTCAAGAATATTTTAAGTTATTACCAAGGATGACGGAGATTGACAAATTCTGTTTCCCCGATCTCTCTCTGTGGAAAATGAGGCTAGCCCGAGGACTCACGTGTGTGCCTGCATGTGCAAAGATAAAACTGTAGACCGCAGATCCTGAATTGCTGGGTCTTTTCATATCTGTGATTTCATTTCTTAGCATGGTGTTTTGTAAAAGTTAACTTGCTGCGAACATTCATAAGTTGGCAAATGACATTTCCCTGTGGAATTTTTGCAATCTTTTAAAAATGAGAAAATGTTAGCCCTGGGCTTATAAATCGCAATGTGAAAAATGACTGGAGACGAGGAGCGGGCAAAAATGAGTGGGGTGCAGACTTTCCAACTGCCTTACCTTCCTGTACACTGCTTGCCTGGTCCTTGTACACAATTGGTTTTGAAGAAAACTCTCTGGGAGAAGCTCTTAATGTGGTCGGTTATGGTTTGTGGATGGTGACTTACAGTAAAGAAGTATTGGAGGCGGGTTCCACGCGCTAGTGTATGGAAGATGGCAGATTTGAGGACTCCAGTTGTCTGAATCTTTGAGATTAGGGGAGATGAAGAAGCACGCTGAGAAAGGCAGGAACAGATGCTCAAGTCCCAAGAGAGCTGAAGACTTCAGAAGGCATTTCATAAACACACAGAAGGCAGCTCATAAGATTTCTATTATCCTGGAAAGCAGCTCAAAACTGTCCATTCTTAACTTCCCTCTGTTTTATTTACTTACTTTTATTGGGGTTCATAAATAATGAAGTAATATTGGCTTTTTTATAATTTAGGGAAATTGTTAAATATGGCCATAATGAGGCCATAGATATTAACTAAAGTTTTCGTTCATTTTACATAAAATTTACTGAGAATACAGCCTTTGCTTTCTTTTCCATCCTTACCTCTGAGAATAAAGTTTACCAATGTAAATGTCCTCAGATGATATTTATTTAACTTCACCAGGCAATGTGTATACATGGAAGTGTAGGTCAGTCAGCAGGCTTGGGTACTTTGCTTGGCTTTTGTGGAGAAAAACAAACAAACAAACAAACAAACTAAGGTAGTGTCTAGTAATAACCCCGGCCTTGACTGACAAACTAGCAGACCTGTTTCCTGTTTAGCAATAAGTATTTAGTTTTCAATTACTTCTGTTATTACAATGCCTGAATCAATTAATCAAGTGATCTTGAACATCTTTCAGATGTGGCTATCTACATTGCCTGGCACCGTGAGACAGCTTCATTTCAAAAAGCTGAGCTATCCGGCTCTTCTTGCTTTATTGATAGTCTGAAAAATTTGACTTCAGATCTGTAAAGGATGCCACCACTTCAAAGAAGTATAATCCTGTCTTTGATCCACTCCTCTAGCCCCTAGGAGGATGTGTGGGAGAGAGTAGGGGCATCAGGCACAGAGAAATTAGCATTTGGAAGGTGAGCTGGAACAAGGGAGGGCTTGTCCCTTTAATTAAATTCTCGGCTTTCCTGCTGCTCTTTCCACCTTTGGTTTCTACTTTTCGGGGTATGGGGAGGGCAGATGAGGGTGACTCAAGGCTTAAGGGAGCCAACCCCAGGAGCTGATACTGTTTTCTGACTGCCTAAATAATTTCTGATCTCGGGTCATGACCTCAAACCGGAAGTGCCTCTAAGTTCCTCCAAATATGGTATGGGAACGGGGAGGTGGAGTTTAGTACTCACCAGCCCAGCTGCCAGCCTTTCATGTTTACAAGGGATCAAGAATTGGTCACATAAGGCCAAGAATATATCCTTTCTTCTGCCCGCAAGGAGCACACAGTATTACAGATTAAGAGAAATACTGAGTTCTAGTTTTCCTTTAAAGTCGCCCAAACCTATTCTGTAACTGTTCAGAGCTTCAAAGAACTCCATGAACAGAATGGCTCACACTCGGCGCTGCCTGTGTCTGCTGAGTTTTCTAGAGGGAAATTTAAAGGCAAATCTTTAAACACACTGTTCGTTCCAGAGGTACAATTAACTTTTAGTAGGTGTGTGAACAGAGAAGAAGAAAACTGGAGAACAGGGTTGAAGGGTGTTCGAGAGGGCACGGCTGGCTGGCTTTCATTCTGAGGGTGCCAGCGTGGATCACCGGCTCGCTCTGAGTCCTTTCTCCTGGCCTGATTATTTCTCTCTCCTTTGGAGGTTTTGCTGCTTCAGGAAACCACATGTTAGGCCAGTACAGACCTGCAGTGGCTCCTTACACGAGCCAGTTTCCCTGGTTGTCAGTGGTCACAGTATCCGGTGTCAAAGTCACCTCGCACTTAAGAAAACTGTTCCCAGCTCAGGAGTCTTTGACAGCAGGGTTGCCATTTAACGTGTCCCAATCAGCATCCATCAGCTTAGCTCTCTGCAGGTCTAGGAAGGCGGGCAACGGTTCTGGGGTGAGGAGACTAGGGGAACATGGGGCAGGGAGAGGGGTGCAGGGAGGGGGATGGGGCATGCGTTCTGTTCATTCACCTTTCCATCAGTTTAAGCAAGTGTTAATCCCCTTCAATTATTTATGTGAGCAGTGGGAGCTGCCTCCCCAGGTGCAAAGCAATCTGTTTGAGGTTTGCTAGCTAACTGCTATCTCACTGCTGAATGGGGGAGAAGTCAATGCGTTTTAGGAGTTTCAGGGTGTTTTAGAAGCAGGAGTCTGATGTTTACGCATGGAAATGAGCTCTAGGTGAAATACACTGGAAACAAAAATAGGAGACATGGTTTCGCAAATGGTATAAGTCAAATAGAAAAGAACAAAATTAACTGGTGGTCAGACTAGAGATTTGAAGAGGACCTTTAAGGTTAAGGGCTCCAGCCGAGGGGGAGCAGCTGCCCCATCTTTTATTTCATTTTGAACTGTGTCTATTTGCCACAGTTTTCCCCGAGTGAGCAGAGGAAGGGAAAGTAGGGAAGGAGGGCAGACAAACATGCACTTTGCTGTGGTGTCTATAGGTGAAGTCTAGCTTCCATGGACAGGCAGGTATGACGGCAAATATGGTTCCCACGTTAATAAATTCAGTGCTCACATCAGACTCTTCAGTACAGAACCATCATTTACCTTATTCTGTAGTGAAGGAAACTGAGACAGAATCTGGCTAAGTGACATGCTGAAAGTTAGAGAGCTTGTCAGAAAAAAGAGCTGAGGTGTGCCCAGGTGATATTGTTGGCTGTAGGTGGTTCTTGTTTCACACACCAACTTCTGTGAGTTCTGAGTTTCTCAGTTCGCCTGCATCACACCTACCTGGTTCTTATGATGAAATTTCCAGGAATATCTCCAGGAATGTGGCTTGAGAGTTCATGTCCAGCAACTCTGTTCTACACATTGAAGTTGGAGAATTGCTGACCTGGAAAGTGGGGAAGGAAGATGGACAGAAACGCCTTTTGTTTTCAGAGCACAGTAAAACTTTTTTAAACTCTCCAGATTACACACACATCTCACACATCCACACACCCACACACATCACACACACACATCACACACACATCACACATACACAACTATATCATTTACACACATACTTTTATTTCTTCATTTCCACATGGATGTCTTTTATTTGTTTTCTTAATGTAGTTGTCTTAGCTGGAACACTTAGTTCAATGTTGAAGTGGGATGAAAGTGAGTGTTCCTGTCCTGTTTCTCATCTTCTGTCTTTTGAAGAGAAGATCTGAGGTGACTATGGTTAGTATACTGGAAATTCTCTTTTGAAAGCCACAGTTTGGAATTTTTTTCCTAACCTAGATTCTATTGAGGAAGATTTATATACTAGAAACATGAGATTCACTTCTAATTCTTTCAGATTGCACATTCAGTCTTCCCAAGACCGGCATGTAAATGGATCCTTCTCAACCCCTAATGGATGAAGGGAAGTCTTCATTTATTGAAACTGTGTGAGGACTAGCAAATCAGCAGTCTTCTCCCCATGCAGGCCTATAGACATTATATGAGGAACACTTTAAAATTATATATCATAACCAATACTGAGCCAGGATGTACCTGCTTTTAAAAGTTCCTAGGCCCTTGCAGTCTACTGTCTGGCTAAGGAACTGTAGCACAGAAGCCCAGATCAAGAGATAGATAGCAATGATTCCCAAGTTCTGCCAAGATCTGCACACACAGCAACTCATACTGATGAAAAAATAAAGGCTACAATTGCTTAAATTACTCCTAAAGTAGTTTCTGTAAGACAAACATCAATACTGACAGAGTCTGAGGTAAGGAGTTCAGGCATAGCTTGGGGTTTTATACTTCTCTGTACCATTCTGATGGAAGGTGAAGTTGGGGATTACCTGGTGTTTCACGCACTGATAGATGATGTAGTTGATTCCGGTTGTCAGTTGGTATGCTCTCTAAGTCTGCTGGCTAAGCCACCACATGGAGTCTCTGTATGAGTTTCTGCCTATCCCATAACATAGATAGGATTTTGATTCTAAGGGCAAGAATCCCAACAAGTCAGAAGACATATTACCCTCTAGTATTTCACTTTGAGAGTCAGTTAGGTGGCACCTTTTTGGTATTATCCTCATTAGAAGTATGTAGGTAATGTGGAATAGTCAAATGAGAAGGGTTAGATTTCATTTGTGTGGATCAAAGCCATCCCCAGTGCTTAAAAAGAAATAATATGATAGCAGTAATTAATACTTATCTGTCAAAATCCCTTTTAAATGCTTCGTGTGAATTACTTCAATTCTCTCACAACCTATGCTGGCTTCTGTTATAAATTCTATGCTATAGACAAGGAGTTTTTAAATTCATATCTTGTCTAAAGCACAACTTACTAGAAAATACTGGTCATGAGATTAAAACCTAGGCTTACTAGCTCCAGAACTATTTCTCACTCACTGATATACAAGAACAGAGGAGACATAGGTTCCAATTCAGAGTACTAATGTGGAAAGCCACCATGGCCCAAGTGGGTTCCATGCCTAAAGCCCCATTAGACAATAATGACTGCTCACTTCATCCCACCTCTCCTCCTGGTTGCTAGGATGGATATCACTCTGAATACCTCCATCCCCTGAAGCAACCCTGAGGTCATGTTCTAGAGCTCTGAGACCCACTGCAGGCTCGCTGTGTAAACATCAGATCCTTAGTTCCAGAATAAGACTCCAAATATAGAAGGGCAGAAGGAAGGAGACACAGAAAATAAAGCAGAGACCTGACTCTGGAAACAGAAATCCCTTTAAAAGGGATTTTTTTTTAACCGAGAGAGGGAAAATGGATGAGTTTATATAAATAGGAGTGAAGGCAGGGAGGATGAAGGCCAGACAAGAGAGCGTAGGAGTTTGGGTCAGTTTGGGGGCAGGTTGACTAGATGTGCTTCTAGGGACCACAAGTGTTTATTTAGCTCTTGGTAGAGTTTACCTCTGCTGCCACTGACATGCTCAACCCACATGCCCCTCTAAATAATGTCTCACTATGTGTAGCAGTTATAACCTCCTTTCTGCTCCTTGTGACATCACTACCCTTCCCCACCAATTTTGCCACAATGAGTCCTGTGGTCTTTGATAGGTCATTCCCCTCATCTGCCTTAATTCCTTATGATGGATTTTGGAGCTTATGATGTCCAAGTTCACTTCTGACTCCACTGTTTATTATTTTAAACCTTAGCACAAGGGGTTTGGCCACAGGAAAAATTTCCCCATTCTTTATTATCAATCCACCTCCCTAACCGCAGTGTTTTAAGATGGAGACTTTTGTCTCGTGAAGAATTCAACTGCTGTGTCAGCAGGTGAACGAGCTAGGTGGCATTCTGGCATCTACTGTGCAGGCTTGCCCAAGCTTAGGGCAGGTTTTCTGTTGAGACGCCTGGAGACCATGGACCCACTCCGTCTTCTTCCATTTCTCAAGAAGTCTTGTTCTCTAGGGAGATGGAAATAAAGCCTGGGAAGCTGCCAACACCTTTGGGAAGCTGAGATAAACACAGAAAGGTCAGCTTGGGTGTGGTCAGAAGGTACCATAGCCCTCACTATCCAGGAAGGAAGCCAGGAAAGTGAGAGTTTTACAGATTCTGCATAGAATTCTGTTTTGCCCAGGCAGAAGTTACAGTAGAACACATTGCCACTTACATTTCAGAGACATGGGAGGGGTGCAGACATAGAATTGTAGAGTCACAAAGGCCTAAGGTCTGTGTGCTCAGGACCTCTGCCCACAGAACTTCCATCTCCCCATTCCCTACAGAATACTATGAGTTTTTTTTTTTAATTAAGACAGGGTTTCTCCATGTATCCCTGACTGTCCTAGAATTCTTTGTAGATCAGGTCAGCCTTGAACTCACAGATATCCATCTGCCTTTGCCTCCCAAGTGCTGCTGGGAATAAATGAATGTGCTACCACTGCCAGGTTTTGAGGGTTTTTTTTTTTTTTAGAAAGCAACAGGCAGAACTCCAGATAAAACATTTGGAGACCTGAGAGTAGTTCTGTCTCTGAGACTAGCTTGTTTTACGACTATGAGCAAAACCTTACAGATCTTCTTATATCACTAGAGTTCTGATACAGAGGATGGAGATGCTGGACTCTTTGATCTCAGTTTCTCAGTCAGTCCCCTCCCTTAAGCCAGAAATTTAGAGAAGGATTCAGGTTAACTGTTTTAGGCCTCCAGGGAGCAGGCTTATGTGTCACAAGTGTATTAAACTAAATAGCATCCTTGAATTATGCTCAGAGAGTGAAGTACCAGAAAGGCATCGAATGATATGAGTGGTACCCTGGAGACCTGAAAGAGTTAATGGGCCTGCTTGGGGTAGGGTTGAATGGATACTAAGACATAAGATAAGACTTGAGAAGAGGGGGCTATAATAGCTTTACCTTGGGAATACTCTAAGTGATCCATTAGTGTCCACACAGATACACAGAGACACATACACATTGAGGCACATACAGACACATATACACATTGAGATACACAGATCCCACCCCCAAACACAGATACATACATGTAGATAGAAACACACACACACACACACACACACACACACACACACACACCTTGTTATTATTTTACTATCTGCACTGGGAGAAACGAATTGCATGGAGAAAGCTTTGAGGTGCCAGGTATAGAAACAAGCATGCCTTCATCCCCTACCCCGTCCCTCTCTCCCTCCAATCCCTCTGCGTGTCTCAGATGATGGAGATGGACCTAGGGCTTTGTACAATCTTCTCTACAGCTGAGCTGAATGCACTAACTTGCCCGGCTCCATTGTATTCTAGGTGTAGGAGTTCACTGGACTGTAGGATCATATCACTCCCCATGCCCTTCATAGAAGCTCCCATATTGACCTGTTGAGGACTGGATAATCTGAAACCTGAAATCCAAAGAAGAAACACTGTCTGTGAGTTTATTAAGAAACCTAGAATAATCTAGATTGCCCACTAACCAGCAGGTAGGGTCAAGGGACCTAAGCTTGAGAGTCACGGAGCTCCCCTAGCTTACTCTAACCAGTTTTTTTCCCCTCTAGAATGGGATCTGTCCAGGAGCCTCTATGTCATTATGGCCTTTTCTGTTGTCAGTTTGACCCCGTGGGATGTCGTGAGCACAAGAGCAATCTGATGTCCTGGTAAATTTGAGGACTTTTCAGTTCAAGAGCCAGAACAGCTGCAGCCGCGTTTTGTGGCCTGCAGGGTTTTCCATGTCCTCATTCCCTGTGCGCCCTTCTACCCCCCTACGCTCTGAAACGCATTGAATGAGGATTCAGACAAAACTGGCAATGGGTGATAGGTGATGATTTACATGAGTGCATTAAATTCTTCTGAGTTAAAGCCTATACTGTCAATGAGAAACTGAATAGAACTGAATATATTGCATCATGTCTCTAATGCCAGCACTTGGGAGGCTGACACAGGGAGACTGTGAGTTCAAAAACCAGCCTGGGCTACTTGGCGAGATCCTGTCTCTAAACAAAACAAAATGAAAACTGGAAGGTATACTTTTGTCTGTCAGCTTGTAACAAAGTCCATGATACATTATTAAGATTCAATAAAAATAAATATACACAGAATGAGTAAATGGGTATTTTCCTCAGTTCCCTCAATCTAGCTCTCCCTTCACCCCCTTCTCTCTCACCTCTCTCTTTGGCAACAGTTACTTGTCCAGAACGGAAGGAAAGGTAAAGTAGTCACAATTGAAAGTCTTGATACATATACTGTGCGCCCTAATTTGCTTTCCGATGCTGCGATAGGCACAGACTGTGACTGAAAGCCACGTGAGGATGAGAGATTATGTGACTCACAGCTCATAGTCTGCCATCGAGGGAAGCTATTGTGGGATATTTGTACACTGTGTGAATATTTGTCATTGTGATTGGTCTAATAAAGAGCTGAATGGCCAGTAACTGGGTAAGTAGTTATTAGTTACAGTAACTAGTAAGAGGTTAGGTGGGACTTCTGAGGACAGAGAAGACTCTGCGAAAAAGAAAGGCAGACTCACTAGCCAGACATGGAGAAGAAACAGGAGGTGCAAGATGGAAGAGAGGTAACGCCACATGGTAGAATGTAGGTTAATATAAATGGGTTAATTTAAGTTATGAGAGCTAGTTAAGCCTAAGCTAAAGGGCGAGCTCTAATAAGAAGTCTCCGTGTCATTATTCTGGAGCTGGCAGTACAGAGCAAGACTTGCTACAGGAAGCCAAAGCAGGAACTGAAGCAGAGGCCTTGGCAGAGCTCTGTTCACTCACCGTAGCTCATTCATCCTGCTTTCTTTCAGCACCCAGGACCACCTGTGCAGGGGTGGGGCACTGTCCACAGTGCACTGTGCCCTCCCACCCCACATTGATCATTAATCAGTAAAATGTCCACAGACAACCTGATGGAAGCCATTCTCCAGTGGGGGCTCCCTTTCCAAGGTGACTGTCATGGGGGCGGTGGGACACCTCATTCAGTGCTGTCCTGCTGTGGGAGTGGTGGGAAGTTCTAGTGTCATCGTGTTTTGTAGAGGTGTGGGTACAGTTCAAGCCATCTGTCCTGGGTCAAACTCTCGGTGAGTCAATGAGGAGTCATCACCGTTTACACACTCTAGGCTTTTGTCCATGCTCTTCATCTTCATGTCGTTCCCCCCCCCACACCGCCCTCTTTCCTCCCGTTCCACCATACAAAACACTGCAAGGGTATCCTCTGCGCTCTTAGCAGTTGTAATCTGTGCTGCTCATTTGGACCCCAGTTTGGGGTGACGTTTTAGTTTGACTTTGTTATGCACAGAGTAGTTCCATGATTCCTAGCTTCTAGTCTTTACAGATCCAGGGACAATGCCAAACATGATTAGCGCAACTTGAAAGCATGACGCTGGGTTCAGAGCATTTAATAGTTTGCTATTCCATAGTTAGTTGATTCTTCTTTAGTATTAAGATGAAGCTCTCCTTCTGCAAATGAATGGTATAGCGACCAAGGATTTAGGGTAGGCTCATGGCTTATGTACAAATGTCATTGTTTCGCTGAGGTCATTGGCTTTTGTGGGCCTCAGTTACCTTATCTGGAATGTAGGGTTAACATAGGGTTAACAGCAGTATGTGTGTATGTAAAACACCAGAGAGTTACTGGAAATTCTAAATGAAATATACAATGTATTCTACCTGCCCTGATTGGCTTGTAGAATACAGTCAATTAATACTACCTAGTGAACAAAAGGAGAGGCTGGCACCTCTGTTTTGCCAGAGCCTCTCATCCCCTGCCTCCAGAGAGACTACTAGTCCATGAACTAGGGAGGATGGAGGTCCCATGAGTTTGACTGCGTGAATTGTGAGCGCTTGGCCCATACCTCCTGATTCTCTCAAGCACATCTCATGAGTATCCATGAGCTGCATTAATAAAGTACTTACTTGTTTCTAAGCCCCGAGCTATTGGTATTTCTCTTTGTTTAAATGTATAACCAATTTATAGAACTATAGTTCCTTGACATTTTGTAAATATTAAATATTAGGCTTCTCAAATTTTGAAACTTTACTATAAATTATCTTTTTTCAAGATACCTCCTTCAGCAAATGATCCTGTCCTGCTATGATGATAATAACCAAAGAATGCACAGGGCAAAAGTCCCCTTGAGGCTTAGGCCATCTGCCTTCTTTTGCTATGAGGGATGTAGGGCTAAGAAGATCTTAGGAAAGTGCATAAAATAGAAGAGACACTAAACACTCGGAAAACATAGGGAACCTGACCAGCAGCAACCTTCCTAGCACTGCAGTGATGGCTGTTGAAACATCCAGACTCTGACAGTTCACTGGGGGGAGGAGGTGACAGCCATCATCTGTGGAGTAAGTATCTGGACTTCAAGGCAACACAGTGGGAGGTGAGAAGAATGCCGTGCCCATCTCCACACAGTTCTAGAGAAAACTGAGGGGTCTGGGAGATGGCGTGGGGGTTTGGAATTCAGGTTGCAGATCCAGAAGGATATCTTTGGAGTAAATGAGGATATTCTCTTCTCATAGTCTACTGTTATGATCCCCAGTTTTGTTTCATTTTTAATAATGCTTGCTTTCTATATACAACTGTATACAAGACTCCCCTGGATGATACATTTTCAGGAAACCTGATTTCTCTGACAGACTTCCACTTAAGCCACCATTATCCATAGCACAACTTAATGTAAAGATGCAGAATTTTATAAGACCAGTCAAGTGGCAGAACCTTAAGGGTGATTCTTGATTCAAAAAGCCTTTTCTTTTAAATTTCCCTTATACAAAATTTAAATTGTGTAAGGTGATGAGAGGAAGTACGGGGAACATGGGGACCACCTTGGATTTTATTAGCCTGGCAGAGGCACAGGTACGTAATCATCTATCCACACTCAGTTTTGTTGCCAAGCAGGGCCAGTTGGTGTTTCTAAGGACTCCACATGATTGACAGCTTACAGAAACTTAGGTACTGAGGCATGAGGCATCACACAGGGCGGCTGCCCATGCTTCCAATGTGTGAAGAAATCCCTAAAAATTCAAGGGGGCAGGAGGACTAGCAAGACCAGGGAGGTTCAAACACCCTCCTAAAATTGTTCTCGAGGCTCCCCAGTGAATCGCTAGCCTCGACGTCTGCACAAAGTCCTGTTGTGCTGCCATTTTATCAATAGACTGCACCTACACTGTGTCTTTAACATAACAACTTTCTGCAGCTGCTGTCTAGTAAAAGCTTTTCGGGAACATAAAATAGCACCGTTTCATAGTGCAAGCGCTCCTGTGTGTGGGTGTGTGGCACCCGTATGGGGCTCAGTGTGTGCTCTTGGCCAGGTGTGGTTTTGTTCATGGTTCTTACCCATCCTTTTATTCTGGGAGGACATTCCCATCAACCCTGGGTGGGTAAGCGTCTGAAACAGTCCATGACTTTTTTTTTCAGTAAAATAAAAGATACTCAGTCACAGACAGTCTCAATTCAGTCTTGACAGTCTCCAGTGCTTTGCCAGGATAAAATGCCAAATAGTATCTACCACCAACTTCCTTCTAGCTATCCTGGTCCTATTTCAGTCTGAAGCCTACTGAGGGAAAGGATACCAGTGGGTCTCTTCTTCCTCCTGCTCCCCTTTTGCTCTCCTTTCCTAGGATTAAATGCAAAGGAGGAGAAAGGGTGTAAAATGCTAGGATTATTGTCATTTGGCTAGGAGCTGTTGGCTCTCTGAGCTGGCAGATGGTCACCAATGGCTACCTTGAGAAGTTCTAGCTGTAGGGACAAGTGACAAAAATGGACTCATTTCAAGGGTTCTTTTCTTGCTCCTTTATTCCACGAAAGAAGTTTATTTTGCCTCTATAAAGTAAACTCTTTACATTAGCTACAAGCTCCCTCCTCAGTCCTTGGTTATTTGAGGAGAGCATCCAGTCTCCTTCTTCAAAGGTCACCTCAGACATACTATATTTCTTGCTCAGACAAACCTGGAGAGTGTAATCATATCCCAGGTTCCCTCAGGTGGCCTTTCCAGTCCCTCTTAGATGCATCTAATGGGAATCAGTCAGAAAAATCATCCATTATTCCTGACCAAAATAACATATTTTTAATTATTCTCTCTGGAGAAGATTGACAGGTGATGGGAGGATATTGAATGTATGTCAGCACTTCTTTCTCTAATCACCTCTGGCTTCTAAGATTTGCTTTTGTATTATTCATCTGCTCAGGAGGCTCAGTTGGCATACAAAGAATTCCTTGGGGGCATTTTTTTGTAAAAAAACTTCCCAATATGATGTAGGAGGATCATCTGTCTATGTGTTACTTTCATTGATTAATAAAGAAAC
>LOJH01036967.1:4425-15159 GCA_001685095.1 Ellobius talpinus | reverse complement strand
TTTTGAGGAAGGATCTCTCCCGGGGATGGGTACTTGCCTATTAGAGGCTGCCTAGCTGGCCAGCCTGTCCCAGATATGTGCTTCTCTCTGCTGAGAAGACAAGCGTGCACCAACATACCTGGCTCTTTTACACGGGCTCTAGGGAGCAACCTTAGTCTTCACGCTTACTGAGGAGATTTGACGTTACCATGTCTCCAGCCCTATTTATTTATTTTCCGGTTAAAGTCTCATCATGTGTCTCAAGGGCGTGAACCCACTACATAGTCTAGGATGGCTTCAAAATCACAGCAATCTTCCTGCTTCTGCCTCCTAAGGATTAGTATTACAGCTCAGCCAGTTGTCTTAAATTTCCCACAGTCTGGAGTAGGAGTGGGAGGGGAGACTCGCTGAAGAAGAAGATGATGCTGGTCAGGGTACCAGCAGGATAGAGTACCAGAAGCATCTCCGAGGAATGCACCAAGTGTCAGCTTGGGTGAATGGGAGGGAGAGAGTGCTTCCTTTCATCCGCCTCTGGCCTCAGGCTCACTTCCTGCTTCTTGCACCACTAAAGTAAAAAACCTTTATTTCTTATTGGAAGGAAAGACTGGCTTTATATGGTCTCAGCCCCCACCCCACCCCCCTGCCCCAGCCATGACCAACTCGCCCTTACATAAGATAGAGCATTATCTAGAATCCTAAGCTGAAGAGGCTGGGGGGGGGGAGCCATTTGTTTGTTGGTTCAGAAGGGACTTTCTTACTTCAGAAGTCACCAGGCTTATCAGCCCAGCTACTCGGGAGGCTTAGGTAGAATTGCAAGTTCAAAGCCAGCCTGGGCTACAGAATTAGGTGACAGTCTCTCTAGACAACTCCGTGAGACTCTATCTCTAAATAAAAAGTAAGGAGCCTGCTGATGCTTCCGAGTCTGTACAAAGCCCTGGAGCACGGGAGCAACAAGAAACCTCACCAGAATTCAGAAAAGACGTTAAAATAAGATGACTTTTCAACAATGTGCCAAATGGATCAGGCTAGCCTGGGCTACAGAGTGCCCCCTCTCCCATCCCAAATGAAATGAATTCAACTGTTTGGGACCCCCAATAGAAACTGATGGATTCCCTTTCCATCCATGTCTTAAAGGGATTCCGTTGTATGCCTTTAAGAGTGCCTTGGAGCACCTGCCTACAGACCAAGGGGGAGGCTCCGAGTGAATGTCTGGCCCTGGACAGCCTTCCTCAGCCAGCCATAGGCCTGCTGAGCCCATTTCAACTGAAATGAGATCAATACAACTCATTTTTTCTCCTGCTGGCTCCCGAGTGATTCATGAATCAGAAAAGTAGTTCATGAATCAGAGTGGGGGGGTGGGGTGGAGGGGGGACCATTTGTGCAGTCGGCAAACCTCCATTCCTTTCAGGGACTGAGCCGTGAGTTGCATAACACCGCCTGGCACTCGCGAGTTGAAACCGGTCTTTGCAGAAGCTGCTTCTGGCGCTAACTGGCTCACCTATTTTCCTTCTGGAAAGGGGAGGAACACAGTAGGTACTGACTGTGTGTCCAGCCTGTGTGTCTTGGTGGCATTACCATGGCAAGGAGGCATCGATGGGATCTGTGTGTGCCTGCGTGTAACAAACAGCCTTTGACCAGCCTCGGGGGCCCCTTCAAACCTGAACTGGAGCCAAGTTCATGTCTCTGTGGAGCTGCTTAAGGAAGCTTGAGATGGGGCGGTTGGAACCCACATCTCTGCAAGGGCTGATTACAGCCTACTAAGGAAAATGAGATTTTTATCTCTCAGGAATTCAGTTATAAAAATAAAATACAGCGTCTGGCTTGATTCAGCTAAATGCACAAGCGCTTGGGTGTTTTTAATTTAGTAGGAGGAAAAAAAAAGGGTCTGGACAAGAAGAATGACCTAAAATACTTCATTTAAAGAAAAAAGGGAGGGAGAAAAGGGGGAGGCTGCAGGAAGTGCGTGCGTGCGTGCCTGTGTGTGTGTGTGTGTGTGTGTGTGTGTGTGTGNGAATATTTTTTAAAGTTCCATTCAAGTTTTGTTTTGTTTTGTGCTGTGTTGTGTGTGTGTGTGTGTGTGTGTGAGGGGGGGGTTGGAGGAGGGAGAGGGAGAGAGGGACTGGGAGGGAGCATGATGGAGGGCTGAGGTGGAGGGGGCGGGGCAAAGAAAAGCCACCCTGCTGGCACTTGAATGCAGAGGGGTGATGTCACCGGAGCAGTTGGAGCGAAGGGGAGAAAAACAACTTGAAGCAGTGCTAATCCCCCTTTGCTGCCCTGAAGGGAATGGACGGTGGCCAAGGCAGGGACTTATGGGAAACCATATAAGGGTGCCAAGCGAGCTTTGCCGCCAACATTAGGAACTGACAGCTTTGTTCTCTGTCACTTGGCTGCTGGCCAGAGGCCTCATTTCAGCTCTACAGCGTGACTACCCTGGCCGGCTGCCAGCCCTGTGCTCAGAGCTCTTTTCCTCCCAGGGCTTTGCTTTTTTTTTTTTTTCTTCCTCCGTCCCTTTGCCAAACACGCAGTGGTTACTATGGCAGTGGAAAAGAAAGTTTAAAAAAAAAAAAACACAACAAAGTAGAGAGGCACGCCTTTATCCAGATGTGCAGCCGGGAGCGGAGAGAAAGGCAGTTAACCTACCCGGTGGGGCCTGCAGGAAGGCGGAGGACTCCTCCTTGCTGAGACTGCTGCTGTCACTGCCGTCACTGTCGCAGGGATAAACAGGCCTCACTGTGCACCTTGTGGGAGGAAGTGGGGCTGACTCCCAGGTCTTGTTTCTCTTCTCTCACTCTCTTCCTGAGGCACTGTGGAGTGCCTAACGCCCAACGGAAAACTGTCATGCTTTCCACTGGGCATGTGTCTGTGGTTCTGAGAAAGCTCCAGGGGGCCAGGCCCATGGAGCATGGAAGAGGGGAGACAGAAAGCCAGGAGGGGTGGTCTGGGTACCCTCTGGACACCAAGGCAAACCTAGCTCCTGGCTGCCACTGCCACCACTGGAAGGGCTCTGTTTACTGCTGTAACACAATGTAGTGGCGATCCGGCCCATGCCCAGGCAGTTCGGGGTGCACTGGAGCTAAGTGGCCTTTGTCAAGGATGTAGGCACCATAAGAGCCAGTGTGTCCTTGTTCCCGTGTGGAGTGGCAGCCAGGGGGGACTCTGAAGAGTACATTGTCATGTTTTAAATTAGGCTCATTTTTCACCTACTTAGAAAGTGGAACATCTCCTGGGAGGTGACAGGTCATGACCAGAGGCAAGCCTCTAGGCCCTCGCTAGCCATGGGTTTCTAAGGCAAAGTTTGCTTAGAAGTAGAGATCCTGCTGCCAGGCTTTCAGACCCTCGGGGTCCAGCACAGTTCCCAGAACGGCCTCTTCTTAATCTAGAGAGCATTGATTACAACAGGGCTGACTCCTGGCCCTGCAGCTGCTAACTTAGGAAGTCCAAGACCAAGATGTGGTTGGTCGAAAGCCTGGGAACCTCCCTGTAAAACACACTGACTCTTACATTCAGCTGGACCCCGTGGCACCTAGAACGGCCCCCACAGTCTTTCCAGTTGTATCTTGGCTTCCTATGCAGGCAGTGAAGCAGAGCTGCCAGGAGGGACATGGCCCAAGGTCAGGAGGGAAAAGTTGGCAAGCAGGAGAAGATCCCAGAAGTCCCTGCGCCTGCTCCACGCTGCTTTTATCCCAGGCCTAGGCTGTACTTATTAGGAGGCATGCCAAGCCAAAACTGGGCTGTTCGTTATGTTCAGCCAAATAGGGGTCCAGTAGGGAAGCGGTGGTGATGGGTCCCTCTGAGGAATACTGTGAGCAGAGCAGGTACCATGACGTCCCCCCCACTCCTGAGGACATCCTCTTTCTATCACTACCTCCCCGTGGCCTGCAAACCCACTGGCTGTCATTCTTGCTAAGGACCAAGGCCTCAGAAAGTCAACATGTCAGGATATACTCTGTGTAGCAGTTCCTATGCAAAGGAGATCGCAGGTTTGATCCCCAGCACAATGTGTAGCAGTTCCTATGCAAAGGAGATCGCAGGTTTGATCCCCAGCACAATGAGGAGGCAGACAGACTCTGCGGCCTCCCACGTGTTCAGCTTTCCCCTGGGAAGGACATGGGAATACACTCTGGGGCTGGATGTCCTAGCTTGCTCCTTGGTTGCCTCCAGGAGAGGCTCTGGGGTCCTGGGGTTGTCCGTATTCTTTCCAGCAGAGCCTTGGATGGAGAAGGAACAGCAGGAGGAGGAGGAAGGGGGGGGGGCAGGCTGCCTTAGCTGCACTACACTATGCAGGTTCACATTCCATGCCCCAGGGCCCTTTCTGTCTCTGGATAGAAGCCTTTGGGAGCAGTGGCTGTGGAACACCAGACATCCCCTCTCCTACACACTGAGGTGATTTCCTGGTATGTTTGTCAGGTGGACAGATGGGATGAGCCCAAGGGACTTGCCTTTTCTAAGAGAAAGCAAAACTAGATCTGAGTAGATGTGAAGAGAGCCAGAGGTCAGCGTACTTCCTCCCGCCCCAGAGGCCGGCATGGAGAACGGTGCCAACAGGTGATTTGCCGGGGTTCTCCTGTTATCTTTCATTCACGATGCTGGGGTTCCCCTCTCGCTAGAGGTCCAGGTTTCTTGCTTTACTCGCACGGGAGAAACAAAATGTTCCACGCCAACCTTGTGCTTGTCTCATCAATCCGTGTTCTGAGGTTCTGCCTCTGCTGCCGGTGAGAGATTTGTGCTTTGCCACCCCAGGTAGGCAACAGTTACCAATCCTCTCATTCTGGACAAGCCAAGGAGACACATCAGTGGCCTTATCACAGGGAGCTGCCTTGGAGGCGCTAAAGGGGACTTTACAGGGATGCCCACTATAACAGAACATCTTCCAGACAGCTGTGTTTAATTGCATGACAAGACTTTATTACCTGAGGCTCATGCCCAAGTGGGAGGCTCCCAAAGAGCCCTGCTAGGCATCTCCTATAAAAGCTGTCCCTGAGGCAGACCCCTGGGTGGGAGGACTCAAGACGGAAAAGGGGGAGAGATAGTGACTTCAAGTCATGAGTGCCCCAAGGCTCCACTCGGGTGGGTGGGGGAGAGTCAAATAGTGGGAGGTCTTGACCCCATCTCTATGCCCAAATCTGGGACTTGCCAAATTGCCTAGACCCTCCAGAGTCTACCACTAGCCACAGTCTCTCCTTTACAGAAACTGCCCTTGAGCTTTGAAGGTTGCTAAGACTCTTGAGGGTTAGCAGCCCTATGAACACTCAGGCTCAGATGTGCTAAATCTTGCATCTTTCTGCTATGTGTGGTCAGGAGGGGGCTGTCTGACACACACACATGGGTCCGTGGGACAATCCTGTATTAATCAACAGCTCGTCACATTTTTTAAAGTTTATATTTTAATGTGTGTGTCGCATGAATCCATGAGAGTCTGGTAAAGGTTCTCTAGAATTTATTCAGGTATATAATAGGGGTAAACACTCCCCGGTACAGAATGGGTTAGGGTTAGATGCTGCCACTGCCGCTGATCCTTCTGCCTTCATCCAGTCGTTCTGCCCAGGGGGTGACGAGCACCAACAGCCAGCCACCTGCTCCACTCCGACCACTCAAGGGAGTGCAAGAGAGAGAGAGAATGCAAGAGAGAGCAAGAGAAAGAGACCCTCTTTCCCTCAGCTTATAAACTGTCATGTAGGCCGACAAGACCACACCCTGGGACGCGCTGCCTCAAAAGTCATTGGCTAAACATATTCAAATCCCGTGTGTGTATGTGTGTGCGCGTGTGCGTGTGCGTGCATACTGGGGCCAAAGATCAGGGTTGGATGTCTTCCTCTACAAATGTCCACCTTGTTTTTGGGATAGCTCATTCCCCGAACCTGGATTTTGCTGTTTTGGCTAGACTGGCTGACCTGGAATCCCCTGTCTCTGCTTCACTAGTGCTGGGCTTATAGGTAAACATTGCCATGCCCAGCTTTCGGTATGTGTGTGTTGGGGGAGCGGGGCTAGTGATCAAATTCAAGCCCTCACCCTTGTGTGGCAGCTTTAATCATTAAGCCATTTCCCCAGCTCTCAACTCATCGCGTGAATCCAGATAGCTGCTTCCTGACCGCCAGGCCCCTACTGTACCTGGGTGCATATGGCTGTACACATGGTGCAGATGCAGGAACCCTGCAGCTATTCAACTACTTGTCTAATGTAAGCAAGCAAGGAGGCATGGCTGGCTCTCACACTTGCTTCTCCAGCATCCTCTGACTGACTCCTTAGGACTACCTCTCTGTACACACCACTCACAGCCTTCTGAGGCCTTGGTTCCTTCCCAGAAGAAATGCATCCCACAATGCCAATGTCACTGCATTGATTCTTAGGCTGCCTGGCCCCTTGAGGCTTCTTCAAGCAGCAGGTATCTGTGCCACCGAGGGAAACATGATGGGTGTCACATACAATGCTTCACCCAAGCCACTGGGGCAACTGGAGCTACTCAGAAACATGATAAACATGATACCCTCTTACTTCTGCAGCAGGGGATTCAAGCCTCTATTTGTCCAGGTGAGTTGCAAAAGGATCCTTTTAAGAATCAGGGTCGAAGGATTGAGGCCAGGGCCCGGCTGCTCTTACTAGCCAAAAGCTAATTTGAAGTCTAGACAAACAGGAGTTTGGAGAGCTTGGACAGGCCCCCCCCACTATAAATAAGGTAGTCTCAGAGTCATGTGACTCACCTGAGCTAGCTGCTAGAGCTGAAGTCCACCATCCTCAAGAAGAGCACCTGCATGCAGAGCAGATGAGAAAATTGCCCACCCAGTTGCCGTGCTGCTTCATTGCAGCCCAAATCTGCAGCCACCAGGGCTGCTAACTACGATGTTTCTTGCAGGCACATGCCAGGCTCGCAACTTCATGTGCGAAAGATAATGCGAGCAATTTCTTTTATCAGTACGAGAATCATCCCTGTGACGGGCCTAGAGACTTTATGTTTTAGCCCAACGACGCTCTGCATGAGCAGGAAAAGGCAGGCGTGTATGTACCTATACCCTGGGACTATATGGAATCACATGAAACTGTAGGCAGTGTCAAGCAAGACGCACACTAGCCATCAGCTCAGCCCAGCATGCCCTCTCTGCTTAAACTAGGAAGGGCAGGCTGTGGTACGCACAGGGCACATCTAGTCTGTGTCTCCTCATCACCCAGCCCAGGCTTCAGTGCGGAGCTATGAGCCACCCTGGTGTCTGGACTGTGTCTGCTAACTTTTGGTTCGGGCAGGTAATAGGACTCCAAGGACAGTTACAGGCTGACTTTTGGGGCAGACACTGTCCCAATCACATATGTTTACTGAACATCTCCTACATACCAAGCCACACAGAGGGGGACGGCCACATCCCAGGACAGTCACAGCAAATGGAGGAAACTCTTGAGTCTTTGGGCTTGTTCGGATTTGTAAATACAACCAGGCTGAGTCTTCAGGGGGAACTGGTGCCTGCCCAGAGCAGCCATATAGGGTCAGGCAGGACCTCGGTCTTCATCCAGTGTCCCCCAGAGATGCTCGTTCTATCTGTCTGCTTATTCTCTGCAGCCCTGGAGGGCCCAACTCTAGGGCAGCTTCTCTCCCCAGGAAGCCCAGCTGCCCAAGGTCTCAATGAGCTCCCAGGGGTGAAGGTGGGGTGGGGAGGCTCCATGTTGTACCAGCCCAGGGGAAGTCCGCTCTAGATCCAGGGGAACAAGCTATAGCTACAGTCCAGGCCATGCCCCAGGCTGTTTAGGCAGACTGGCTGCTCCAGCAGAGTAACCTGGAGGCTCCTGGGGGAGAAGGCCTGAAGGCCTGAATGTGCACAATACCAGGACAAACAAATCTGGGCAAGAGAAGGGTGAGTGACACCAGAGTTACTTTATTTTGGGGTTTTTGAGACAGAGGTTCTCTACATAGCCTAGGCTAGCCCCACAGTTACTATCATCCTGCCGCAGACTCCTATGTGCTGGTATGACAGCACGCACCGTCATACCCAGCTAGCTAGCTGACAAGTTAAACCCTGAGCTCTGCAGTTTTCTAAGTGGCTGCCCTCAACTTTCTATCAGTCATGGGATTCACAGTCTCCATGTGTGCAGACGGTATTCAAAGCCAAGCCCCAGTAACACGAAGATCAGATGGGAGGAAGCAACAGAAACAATCAGGGAGGCCATCCACCCTCCAGACCCTCCAATCAGACCACGTTCTGGCCTTCAGTCATGACAGGCAAAGGTGCGGTTGGATAAATCCGCTGGTGCCTGCATTCATCTCTTCCTCTTCCCATTAAAGGAGAGCGTGGGAGAGGAGCAACAGGAGCAGAAGGAACACACCACAATGAAGAAACACGTGTGAAAACCAGCACCCAAGGTGTCCATGCTGACTCACGCTTGGACAGTGATCCACTTTCAGTTCTGAGGGATGACAGCAAAAATGCAACCATCCCCTCTTTCTGGCAGCCCCACCCATGAATAAAGAATTGGTCTATTTGTATATACCCTTATCTTCACATATGTATTCATATCTTCATGCCTCTGCATAGGAACACATGGGCATATGCACACACAACAAACATGTGCACACTGTGCATATATGCACACACTACCTCCACCCCCGACACACATATGCACACACACACACACACACACACAAAGAGATGGGGAGCTCAGGCAGAGATGGTGGGCATAGCTCTGAGCAGGGGTCAGTGGGCTTCTTGGCTTCTTGGTAGAGGTGACAGTTGAGCAGGGACTTCAAGTGGGTAAGGGAACCAGCAGCAGGGGCCTCTGAGGACAAGTCTTTCAGACAGATGCTAGCCCAGCCAGTACAAACCCTGAGGAAGTCGGTTCTAGCTTACTGAGGGAGCAAGGAGGCCACAAGCCTACGGGGAGAGTGGATTGGTAAGAGTAGACGAGGCACTGGCATCGGATCTTCATGACCAAGGATTCATTCCTTGGTCTGAGCCATAAGGGAGCCTCTGAGTGGTACTGGATAGGATTGTCTCTGACTCTGGATTTAGGTGGACCCTCTAGGAGCTGGGTTGAGTGGAGGACACGGGAAGCAAATGAAAGACCAGCTTAGGGCAGGGTGAGGACAGTGGTGGCCAAGTTGGTAAGAGGACCTCTGCCTACTTGTCCCACCAGAAGCTCTCGCCTCACTCTAGATTAAGCTGTGAGGCCCCTTCTTGGCTCCCTTCTTCAGGTTCCACCTGATCCACCCCCCCACATTTACCTCCGTCTTCCGGCTCCTGGTCTCATTTCTCTCCTTACACAATGGCTGTCATATAACTTTTTCCTTATCGTAATACGATCATAACGTTGGTCATTGTAAGGTGGACCAAACCTTGGCTACATAGTCATGGCAACAAAACACAGAATTGTGATGCCTGGGTTTGTGGTTATGGTAACGGAGCTGTTAATGTTGCCAAGTAGGAGAGGCGATCATGGAACTATCACCTGGAGTCCCAGTCATTACCCTGTCTAGCTCCCAGCTGCCTATGATGTTTGGTGGTGCTCGGCTACCCAGCAGGTTAACTGAGGGCCACACTCAATAATTCGGCTTCCGTGGCATCATCACCCATGCTACCGTGGGACTTTTTGGTGACGCTGGTGGTTTTGAGTCACTCACACTGCTGTAAATCTCCCTTCCACATGTTCCTTTAAATAAGCCAAATAAACTCCTGACTCACTAGGTTGGACTTGGGTGGAATTGTCCTACCAACTGGGTGGAATGGTCTGTTGTGGGCACCTTCTCTGGGATGAATAGACATTGGTTCACCTCTTTCCAGGGAAAGCAATGAGATGGTGGTCCAGGGACGGAAGTTGCTGGGAGGCCCTCCTTATCCTGATGTTGCCAATGTTGGGTATGCAGTATCACCTGGGCATGAGACAAACATCGGTCTTTCCTTCCTTTCAGAGCAGAGGCAGGGAGGCAGCCTGGCCCCCTCCTCCTCATTTGTCTTGGTTTGTGCTAATGGACTTCAGACTCTTCTTCCGGAGCATCCTTCTGGCCTGTGGCCCTCAGCTCTGCCGCTCCACAGGGGCAGGACTGAACCATGTATTTCTTGCTTCCAGTAGCACAGCTCCAAGCTGCTAGCTCTGTGCCCAGGGAACACTCTGTAGTTGTTATTGACTGGCTGACTCAGACCCTGTCTGCCCCACATGAGCCATTCTGGGCAGCTTTTGACTGAAATATGGATGGAGCTGGTGAAAGTCAAATAAAGAGTCTGGTTGGTTCCTCTCCCTCTCTCCTCAGGCTACAGACGCCTCCTCAACACAGCAGGTCCTGTCCCCCACTGTCCTCTTCTCCACTGCGGGCCAGAGGCCTCAAAGTGTCCCTTGCTGTCTGTATTCACAGAGAGAATCCTGGTTCTCCAACTGGTCAGCTCTAGGTATGGGATTGTTATCTTTTCTTTTGACAACGACACTAAATATCTGCCTTTTGCCAGGAGGGAAGGGACGATGTAAGCTGGCTTTATGGATCTTTCCCTGTCATTCTAGGAGCTGATGGGAGAGGACGATGACTGTGTAAATTAATAATCAAACAAAAACAAAACAAAAGAAAACAAAACAAAACAAAAAAACCCTGCAATGACTGTGAGGCAATAATTCAGGGGTTTGCTCTATTTAAATATGGACACACTTGCTGGTCAGGTCTTCTAAATACCAAACCGGCTTCTTAGGAGTCACCATCAAGGAGAAGGAAAAATAAAACACAATTATATCCTGTTCTGTAAACAGATGGAAAGTCTCTCTCTCTCTCTCTCTCTCTCTCTCTCTCTCTCT
>LOJH01036966.1:0-14337 GCA_001685095.1 Ellobius talpinus | reverse complement strand
TCCTGCTTACTCAAGTAATATTATTTCCCTTCTTGGATCTTTGATGGGGTTGAATACTAGATAGTTGCAGTTACTTTCCTCTCATGACTTGGCCAAGTTATTTACTCTACAAGACTTAAACTAGTTAGTATAAGATAATCATTTAATATATTTGTTTTTATTGTATACAATTTTGTATTAGGCTTAGAACTCTCTTATTTAAACAAAAGGGGGAGGTGCAATAGGAAGTCTTACAACAAGTAGTTACTTGCCCACCAGGGCATGTCCTCTTATACTACTCATGCCTTTGTAGGACATGCGCATGCTCTCTTTTCTGACTGTGGGATTCGGTTTCTGATCTTTTTTCCAGCAGAGGATTCTGATTTGTGAGTCTATCCCTAAATAAATAACCATCTATTTCTCAATTCTGAGCTAGTGTGGGATTTCTTTTAAGCATCCTTCTTCAAATGTGTGGTGAATGACAAGGTGATTTTGCTTTTGTTTGACTGCCAGAATTGAACTTCTGTCCAGCGCACACTGTAACTCACCTAGGAGTGTGAATGATAGCTGTAGGAGTGTGTGACTCTTCTTTTTATAGATATTCAGCCACTGAGGCTGACAACAATGATCTCTTACTGAGGACGTAGGTGAGAACATGCTTCTAAGTTGGCACAGAAGGGAAGAAGGGGTGAGAGATGCGCTTGCCAAGCTTTCAATTCTTTGACACAATCCACTGAGAAATACTGGCCATGTGCTCTCAGCTAAGTACAAGGAGAGTAGGAAACTTTTGGGAGCAAAGGGAGACTTGGTTTGTAGCAAAAGTCAGCGAGACACCTGGTGCATGAAGATGATTGGGATAGAAATGTGTAGGTAATTAGCTTCCTGTTCAGATGCGGAAGTTTGCCTTTAACTTTCAAATTTCACCTTGTGCTAGCCTGAGTAAAACTCCTGTGAGTAAACAGAAAATATGTAAAGTTCCCTTCAGTTGAAGAAGGAAATAGAGTAAGAATCACAGCAGTTCACCGAACTTTACCATGGACTGCACATTTCTTAATGAAACATTTTCTTTTCTTTTCTAACCCTTGCTAACTTCTCCATGCAGAGTGCTTCCTGGCTTTATTGCATTGTAGCTAAGATGCACTTGTTGGTTTTTATGTTCACCCTACATACCCACCACACCTTAAAACTCAGCATTCACTGGGTTATTTTTGTTTTATTTTGTTTGCCTGCTGTTTTTAAAATCGGTCTCACTTTGCCCAGGCTAATCTTACATTGCAACTGAAAATTCAATTTGAATATAACTTCAGGAGTTTACCTATATGCCCCACTATGTGAACCACGGCTTTGGTCAGACTGCTTTTTGTTTGCAATGACAATCCCAGATTTTACAGCACTGCTCTAACTCATTTATGATCCATGTATCCTTTATCCCCTAAAGGGCAGAACCATGAAAATCTGGCTTTTGCACTCAGTCATTAAAAGTTACAAACACATAGAACATGAAATTAATAAATATTTCTTGAATGAATGAATATTTGCTTGCCTTTGTCTTGCTGGGTTTAGTCTTTTGGCTTTTCATGACATGCGGATTCTTCCTAATCCAACTGTTTTGCTTTCTCCAGCACCAGTGTGAGATGTATCAAATGTTATCTTATATTCCCCAGCATGTCCAGGGTCCTGAGCATCCATTTCTCTTTTTGTTAGGTCTAATATATCTTTGAATAATTAGTATTTAAACCATTAAAGTCTTTCTCTTGGCAAATTACCAAGATAATAATAAAACCACAAAAATGTCTTTTCTCCTGTGCCTTAATAAAATACAATTAAAATTTAATAAAAGCTCTGAATTTCCATTTATCAAATTCTGCACATCCTGAGGGAGGCAGCAGCAGTGTTACAGCTACACCAATTAAATAGACAGTTGTGGTTAAACTCTTTAATCCACATAAAGGTGAGCATAATTCTGTGCTTAACATTCCAGAATTGCTCATAGCATTTTGAACAGAATGTCCATTTTTATTCAGTTCTGACTATGTTACAAAGAGTCCTTTCTGATTATGTTTGCTAATCTAATAATAATGCTGTTCTACCAGGTTTCCTACATTGCCCACTTTTCTTCTGGATGATTAATAAACTAAAGTCATTATTTTAAACTGTATCTCTCCTCACATTGTTTAACACCATAGTTGCTGCAGAGAAGAAATAACAGCAAATAAATAAATAAATGAAAGGAGAGAGGGGAACATATATTGTTAAGTACAAAAAGACTTTTATTCAAATATCTAAAATATCCATGAAAGATTTTTGCAAAATCACACAGGTAGTTTTTTTATTAAATGTGAAAAATATATTGTAAAACATCACTGAAGAGCAAGTTATCTTTCATTATTCCTTTGAAAATAAACATAATTCAGTCTCTTAGGTTTATTAAAGATTGAAAATTATTAAAGATTGAAAATTTATTAAAGATTGAAAATAAAAATCATAGGCTTCTTTGTCAGATATTTTGGGATATTGTCTTGTGCCCTGTAGGTTGCATATATATATATATATATTATATATATATATATGCATAAGTCTGAGTTCTCGCTACGTTTTTAAATTCTGAGCTGTATGGATTGCACCTGAAACTGTGCAGGAAAATTTGGGATCATTCCTTCTCTTTGCATTAGCTGCTGGTTCTGAGGAAAGGCTAAATATATAAGTATGTATGTTGTGGTTTGTTTTGACTAACCACAGGATAGACCTTACCACTGCTTAATAAGGCATTTAAAATTCCAAAATGAAGGGTAAGTTTCATATTTCAAGCTCAATAAATCCTTGTTACAGCTCCCAAAGGAAACATTTTTCTAGAACTTAGAAGAGCCAGCAAAAATCCAATGTAGATTCCTTTTTATTATTAGTTTGAATGTTTTCATGTCCAGAAAAGGCAAAACTGATGACTTTGAAATGTAATCTTCATAGGATTATAAAGAAAATAAAGAGTAGGATTTTAACTATCAAGATCTGTGTATTTGGAGGACGGTTAATATTCACATTTTTTTAAATTGTCAATTTTTGGTATTCTCATTTCTTAAAAAAAGCTATGACTCAATATATCCTTAAAATATCAGTGTGGGAGTCCTTAACATGTAACTCTTCAAAATAATTTTGATTGAAAAATTCTATTATGGGAGTGGAGAGATAGCTCATCAGTTCAAAGCATTTGTAAAGGATTGGGGTTTGTTTCCCAGCACCCACAGGATGACCAAAGGCAACCCATAATTCCAGGTCTAAGAGGTCTGAAATCCCCTTCTGATCTCCTTGGCACCAGACATGAATTTGGTCCATATACATACCATGTAGGCACAACACTCATACATATAGCATAAAATAAATCTAATTTTTAAATTTTTAAAATTCAAAAAGTTTTATTTTTAATAAGTGAATACACTACTTAGGATATATAATTGGCATGAATACACAGGAGGAAACTGTGAAGATTATTTTGAAACTAATTAAAGCATTATCATTCATTTAATAGCCAATAAAGTAATTGAAACTGCTTCACTTGCTTTTATTTTTTAAATATGCTATTGAAAATTTTAATGTTAATTCCAGGAAAAGGAAAATACTGTGACACATATTTTGCTCCCATTCCATCTGACTAAAATTATGTTAGAGCTAGTTCAATTCTTCCAAATAAATAGACCAACAACAGCTTTAATCTCTTTCAGCATTTGCTTTTAGTCATTAGTTCTCAATTCTTTATTTATGCATATAAGTCTTTACATATATGTATATATACATATATATGTAATACCTTAGTATTTTCACTTATCAGTTAAACTAAATACATTATTTGCACACCTGAGTCAATTTATTCATTTTCTTGTGATAACTGAATTTAAGATTCCTTTCGACCGAGAATTTTTTTGTAGAGAAAAAATACTGAACCATCTGCAGCCTCAGAATTATTTTAAAGAATACTCTCTTGTATATTGAAATACTCTTTACAATGCACTTCAAAATATGGCTAAGCACTTTCTTTCAATTTTCAAGTGATATAATGTCAAGACTAGACAGGTTTTTTTGTTGTTTGCTGTTTAAAGGCTGTACATAATTTGCAGTTTTCCCACTGCAACATTTTACTGCAGCCTGGTTGCTCTTAATATTAACTAGTCAGCTCTGAGAGTAAGTTAAAAACTGGGTCTCTGCATGCACTAAAAGAATCAAAATCGGATGAATGACAGGCTGTGATGAAGAATAGGTACCAAACATGGGGTGACGATGGGAGCAGGGGGACGGATGACCTTGAGAATCACAGGCACAGAACGTTCGTGATGTATTATTGGATGTAGCCATTTAGTAAAGTTTATCTGAGCATTTTCATTAACAATTCTTAATAAATATGTGAGTTTCCAGGAAGAGAACTCAATTCTGACTGCCACAGAATTTAAAGAAAAATATTTCAAACACATATAATGCCTTATTTTTTCATTTTGAGCTCATTGGGTATCCTGTGCAGCTTTTTGAGGTCCTTACAAATTCATTAGGTGCTTGCTCCACGGAGAGCTTTTTAGTAGGGAAAGCAGCACCGAATAAGGCTGATGTCCCTATTAGATACCTTCTGATACTTTGTTCTCCTTGGCTCAATGGGGGGGGGAGTGGAATTCTCTTATCTAGGACAATCTACTACGAAAACCGGCCTATAGAAATTTGGCCCTCTCAAAGTCAACAGTCAATAGTCAGATGGGGTGGCCTGCCAAAGACCTTTCTATTATTATTAGACTAGTCCATCAGAATAGTTTACAATCCAGTCTGTTTCAAGGCCAAGGCTCGACTTCACCTGGTCTCAGCTTAACTTCATTTCTCTTCCCTTTCCTGCTGGTCTCAAGGCCCTCTCCTGCTACATGGGCATAGCTTAAGAGTGTCTATTAGGGAAACTGATATATAGCAGTAGATTGACTCATATAAATAAGGATGGAAAAAATATTTTGAAAAGTGGGTCTACTTTTAACTTAATAGTACCTATGCCAGGTACTGGGTGAAAGGTACAAGAAGCCATGAATGTTTTTCAGAAATCCTTATCAATATTGCACTGTTATTATTTCCAATCCATAGATACAAAAATAGAATTTCTGAGTGAGTTAGTAATTTTTCCAAAGTTCTCAGCTAATTGAAGGACTCGGGCTTTTTTTTTTAATCCAGAAGATATTGTTCTAAGCATGTTCCTACAAAATTAGTCATGAAATGAGTCATTCCAGAAGGGAGATTTACAGACCAAGAAGATAACTCTGCCTGCTGAAAGATCAGAGTGCTGTGAGTTACAACCCCAGAACCCACACAAAATGGAAATGGAGGCGGGTACCTGTATGTGCATGTAGATAGGGTAGATTTCTGAAACTCATTTGCTTGTCAGTCTAACTATGTGAATGAGTTTAAATTCAGTACAGACCCTCTCTCAAAAAATAAAGGAGAAGAGCGACCAAGGATTGACCAAGGAAAAGATACCTGACATCTGCTTTTGGCTTACACACATATATATATATACAAACACACACATTCACACACACCCACACACATACACACTTACACACAATATGCACATACAGGCATAAAAACACATACATATTCACATACATGCATGCATACACACACACACTGAATTCTTACAAAATTATGATTAGGGAAAATTGGACTTGAGTCATACGAAAATTTTTTGAACAGTCATTGTAACATTCCCATAATCATAGTGTTTTAAAAATAATGTCTCTCTTTAAGTCAAATAACTCATGTTAAAGACTTCCGATTATAGGTAAAATTTTCTAAAAGGAAGCCCCTGGTGATGATAAACTGTGAATGGGAGCCCTAGTGGACACTCAGAGTGTAAGAGGTGGAGTACAACAAGGGTGGAAACCGGTACCTGGATGGAGGAAAATCACATACCTAAGAACATGTACTATGCAATGACATCCATTTTTAAGGAGGAGGAACATTTGGAAATGTTTTACAACAGAATGAGTCTTCGCAATAATTGTGCTAAATGGAACAAGACAATCTTTAAATAAGTTAGCCTTTTTAGACTGACACCTCCAGTTCTTTGAGGTACTTGGTGCAGTCAAAACCATAGACGGTCCATGCCAAGGGAGTTGGAGATCAGGGTACCGGAGATGGGAAGAAGGTTTGGAATGGGGACAAATTGCAGTTGGGAGAACAACGTATGTTCTGCACACAGATGGTGGAGCTGGTAATACAGTCTCCTGAACACACTTAATGTTCCGGAATGTACATTTTAACTTTTAATATAGTATCTTTTGCATAGGGATGTTTACTACAATAAAAGATATTAAATGCCAAAATAAATTAATATCTTAATATTTCCTTGAAAAGAACCTATGATAATTTTACATTTTCTTTAATACGTTTTAGTTTTTGTAATGGCATAAGAAATAAATCAAGAATTTAAGAACAAGATGGTCAATAAAAAAAACTCAGGAAACCAAGATTTGTTTCATTTGGTTCCATAGAGAAATGTGGAGTCATTTTATTTTTTTGCTCTTATATATGTGTACTCTATTTACATCCTCTCCTGCCTCCTTCTGTTCCCTCCATGTCTCCTCTACCTTTCAAATTCATGGCATTTTTTTCTTTATTATTTTCATACACACATATAAATAATTATATATTCAACCTGTTTAACCCACTGAGTCAATTTAGTGTTGAATATATATATATATATAATACTGAATATGTACATATATGTGTGTATGTGAAACATATATATATATATATAATTCATAGTGCTGAGTCCATTTAGTCCTGCTTGCACACATGTTTTAAGTGATGACCATTTGGTTTTAGATAACCAATTAGGGGACATCATAATAGCAGAGTAAATCTCCCTCTCTCAGCAGTCATGTATTGACTGAAACATTCCATCTAGGCATGAGAGCTTGTAAGATTTCCCCCATCACATTGGTATATAACACACGGATTTAAGTCTGTTTCACCTTGACTAAAGGTCAGAGAGTTGCAGCTTATTCTTCTTCTTTCAAAGTTTGTGGCAACAGGTGTGGCTACAAACAAGAGATTCAGACCTAGAGTGTGGTTAATTAGTATTTTGAGTATAGAGGTGGCTCAACTTCACCTTGACTGAAGGTCAGAGAATTCGAGTCTATTTTTAAAGAAGATTGATAGGAGGTTCCAGGGAGAAGCTTGTTCTATTCCTCTATAATCTTAATGAAGTCTGTTGCCTCCTCCCTCCCCTTTTGGAGTGAAGTATATAAGCATGTGGAAAATAAATGTGTGGCTTACTACAGGTATCTATATTGTTGGTGTTGATGTTCATATCTTGTTTAGAGAACCATATATCTGAGAGGTCCTAAAAGTAGCTTCCCTGTTATATATAGAAGATGCCACTTCATAGTTCACTGATTCTGGCTCATAAAGTCTTTCCACAGCCTCTTCCATGATGTTCCCTGATCCATTGGTATAGCAGTTGCATTGTAGTTTATTGACTGGGGCTGGACACATCTTGGTCAGTTATTCTCTACATTTTGACTAGTTGGTACTTCCTGCAATTGGCTCTGTGCACTGATGAAAGAAGCCTCTTTGAGGAGGGGTGAGTGCTACACTTTTTTCTGGGTATAAGAAGAAGTTTAAAGAGTGCAGTTAGAGATTTCATTAATTTTGGAAACTGGCAGTAGTAGGTTTTCCTCTAGGTTCAAAGGCCTCTCCAGCCACAGGTATTTAGTGAGGTTTAGTACCAGGCATAAATTCCCTGTTATTGAGAGTCCCACAAGTGCAAAAGGACAGCTATTGGTTAACAGTAAGCTATACATGTTACTATGGTACTTTGAGCAATTATCTTACCTTGATAATCATTGCTATGGTTCATAGATGTCACATCTGAGTTGGATGATTGATTAATTTTCTCTATTTGTCAGATTCCAAAGCACCTTCTGGTGCTATATAAAAGCTAAGAATTTAATGGCACTGCCATATCTTTTATTCTTTACAACTTTCTGTTCACTGTTCCAGAAATGGGTAGAATCAAACATTGACAACAGTGCCCAAATATCATGTGTCCTGTGTCCCTGGATGAAGCCTCCACTCTGAAGTCTGTCTACACTTTCTTTCTAGCTACAACTCATGGTAGATAATACACAGGTTCTTTTCCGTGGAACTGTTTGTTTACTTTTCCAGCAGGCCTTCCTTATCAAAGTCAAAGTCACTGAACTACAATCATCAGGTATGTTTTGGATTTCATATTATTTTTAAATTTTTCTTATCTTTAAGGATTATAATATAGTTACATCATTTTCCTTTTTCATTTCCTCCTTATAAACCCTACTGTATACTTTTCCTGGATCCCTTGCCTATTTGTGGCCTATTTTTTCATTAATTGTGTCACACATGCACACACACACACACAAAACCTACTCAATTTGTATAATGCTAATTATACATTTGTTTTCAGAATCGACCATTTGCTATTAAATAACCAACTAGGTTTAATGGTTGTAAAGCATATACCAATTGTTCAGTACAAGGAAATGGTTCCGGTTGTTTAATAACCTAAACTTAACACTTCAGCTATTATTTTACTCGATTTTTAATGTGTAGTATTTACTTATTATTTTGTAATTTTTTACTTATTTTACATACCAACCACAGTTTACTCTTCTTCTCCTGCTCTTTTTCTCCACCTACCTTTTAACCCACTATCCACTCCTCCTCCATCTTCACTTAGATAGAGTAAGGGAATCAGCAAAGCATGGCCCATGAAGCTGAGGAAGGACCAAGCTCCTTCCCCCTGCATCAAGGCTTAACAAGGCATCCCACCACAGGAAACAGTTTCCAAGGAGCCAGCTCGTGCATGAGGAACAAGTCCTGGTCCCACTGCTAGGGGCCTCACAAAAGACTAAGCTACATAATTGTCACCCAGATGCAAAGGGCCGAGGTCAGTCTCATGCTGGCTCTCTAGCTGTTTTTCCAGAGTCCATGAGCTCTGACAAGCTCAGGTCAGCTGTCTCTGCATGTTTTCCCATCATGATCTCGACCCACCCACCTGCCTTCCACCCTTTCTTCAACCGGACTTCCAGAGCTCATCCCAGTGCTTGGCTGTGAATCTCTGCATCTGCTTCCATCAAATACTAGATAAAGACTCTGATGACAAATAGGACAGTCACCAATGGGATAACATGGAAAGGCCCATTCAGGCGCCCTCTCCACTCTTGCTGGGAGTCTTAGCTGGGCTCATTCTTGTGGCTTCCAAGAAGTCTCCCTGGCAGCAGGTTTCTCCCTAACCCCACAATGGACCCCCTCTATCAAGATATCTCCCCATCACTCTCCTGCTCCATCCCACCCACAACTTGACCATCCTGATCCCTCATGTTTCCATTCATCTACCACCTCCCCTCTACTCCCACCCCCACCCCCAGTAAACCCAGGACATCCCATCTACTTTCTCCTCCCAGGGAGACTCATGCTTCCCTCTTAGGGTCTTCCTTGACAGTCTTGGTTGGAGAGAATGTGAAGTAAGGGGGATAACTCCTCCACTGCTGGTGGAAGTGCAAACTTGTACAGACACTTTGGAAATCAGTATGGTTTCTCAGAAAATTAGGAATCAATCTACCTCAAGACCTAGCAATACCACTCTTGGGCATATACCCAAAGGATGTTCAATCATACTACAAAGACATTTGCTCAACTATGTTCATAGCAGCATTATTCATAATAGCTAGAACCTGGAAACAACCTAGATGACACTCACCCAAAGAATAGATAAAGGAAATGTGATACATTTGCATATGGAGCATTACTCAGTGGAAAAAGTAATGGCATCATGAAATTTGAAGGCAAATGGATAAAACTAGAAAAAAAATCATCCTGAGTAAGTTAACCCACACCCAGAAAAACAAATGTGGTATGTACTCACTCATAAGTGGATATTAGATATAAAGCAAATGATAACCAGGCTACAATCCTCAGCCCCAGAAATGTTAGGTATCAAGGAGGACCCTAAGAGAGACATGCATGGATGCTCCTTGGAAGGAGAAATAGATAAGATCTCCTGAATAAATTAGGAGTGATGGGGGTGAAGAACATGTGGGAATGGAATGCTTGAGTTGAAGAAGGGACAGAGAGGGAGAACAGGAAAGAGATAGCTTGATAGAGGGAGCCATTATGGAGCAGATAGAACACCAGAGGTCTGGAGTTCCACCAGAAGTGAGGGTAAGGTCTAGTTGCCTTGCTGATGCTGAGATGGGAGAGGAAAGGGCCCAAGATGTGCCCTGGGGTTCAATTAGAGTCTGAAGCTTGAGAGAGTCCAGCTGAGAGGACAGGCACTCACCTGATTTTCCATCTGGTGTGGTTTGGGCCTTTGTAGTCTTTTGTGATTACAGGAGAGGGCTGGCCATGGGGAGGCTGGCCATGGGGTTGGACAGTGGAGTGGGTCTTGCTGGGTGGCAGCGGTTGGGGGCAGCCTGGAGGCAGGTCTCTCACCTGTCTACAGACTGCTTTATTTTACTAGATTTAAATACCTAACATTTGAATAATTTGTTGATGTTAGCTACTGTAAATATCACCCGTTCATTTTCAATATTGGTCTTTAAAATATTTCTATGAAGACCTACATAGAAATGCTGTTTTGCTAGTAGCCTTAATAGTGATTTCAGTATCTGACATTTGGGTATATTGCCATGAATGCCAATAAAAAGATTGTAAAAGTCGGAGGAACAGTGAGTTTGCCATGAGATTGTGTCTACCAGGAATGTCAGAAGCTGTGTACATAGTCTCTACAACAAAACTGCCTAAACAAGAGTTGAACAAGGAGAGTAACTATAAACATGCTAAAATGGAAGAAGAAAGCCCAGGATGTCTCAACCCTATACAAAAAACTACAGGAGACTAAGGAATATAGTGATTAGAAGAAATAGCCTAAAATGTATTAAGTACATAATAAATAAAGATTAAAGCTAAATAACTGGCTTTAACAATATTCAAGCAGAAAATCAAGGAATTTAATTCTATCCGAAACAATGTCTCCAATAGCATTACACTTTCAATTATCCAGTTGATGGCATTACAAGGAAGGGGCCACCTTGAAACTATATGGGTCTCAATGAATGCATTTACTACTTAGATGTATAATAACAGTAAGCTTGATTTTTTGAATTAGTTATACAATTTCTCCTTAGTTTACTCGTAAGAATACTTCTAAGTTTAAACTAGAGTCAGAAATAAATTGCCAGGAATATCTACTATGAGAACAGAAGAAAACTTAAGTTTCAACATATTTAAAAATCTTACCCTGCCAGTATATATATATATAAAACCTTTTCCAAGTGAAAAGCTACCAGTCACAATGGAGCAATGAGAGGCTGAGTCAGTGGGCAGGCTGCCTTGGGGCAGTAGGACTTGAACTAATTATATAGGAGTGCCTTAGAATTGAAAAGGCCAATTGACTATTCCCTTCACAATTTCATGAATCCTTTCTTTTCCTTTTCATTTACTTCCCTTGATACTTCATCTTCTCACTTTCCTTGTTCCCTTCCCCGTTTTCGTTTCCTTCCCTGTTAGGCTTCCCACCCACGGAAAAGATGGAAAAGTTCCAGAGTGCATATCTGAGTGACTGTACATTTTACCACTTGATGACTACTACATTTTCCATTCCCCTCCACTGTTTGGGCCTCTGTGTAAATCATTTCTGCTAAATATTCTTTGATTGAAACAAACAAAACAATCCTTTTTTAATTCTTTTTCACGTTCTTCCTTTTAACATTTTATCACCAACATTGTTGAGACTATAGCAGAAGCATCTATATCTGAATTACATCAGAATTCCATTAATTTTATTAGTTATTCTCTACAGCTTTGTTTCTATATTTTGTTTGTTTTATTTTAACTTACCAGTTCTTTTGATCCATTTGTTCTGCTTCCATAAAATACTATAAATGGGGTAGTTTTTAAACAACAGAGAGTTATTTCTTAGAGATCTGGATACCACAAAGTTGATAATCAAGAAGTGGATAATTCAGGGGTCTGGTGTATGGTGACTTTGTCTTCAAATGGTGGAAGGAAGAAGGCAGCAATGGAACCTCTGGTACCTTTATTTCATAAATCTCTAAGCCCTCTCATGAAGCCTAGATCTATATCCCACAGGCCCTCCTACTAGCATCACTTTATCAAAGATCTACCTTCAATATGTTCACACTATACCCAATAACAACTTCAGTAATATTCAGACATTAGTCAAGACTGTTTTTACTAAATTAAATAAATCTTTCATGCATAATTTTGCACCTATCTCTGGCTTTTCAAATTTACTTAGGTTACTTTTAAGTTTAACACCAAAACACGTTATCTCACCTGCAATCGCTTATAGTTTTCTAATTACATGAAAAGACAGGATAGTAATTTTGATATAATAATCTGTCAATATAAGTTTAAACATGTTCTAACTGGACATTATATCATTAGTAAACTGGAAATATTAAATAGTGCCTACTAGAACATTTTTACAAGCCTACTTAAAAACATAAGCATAGATTTTATACATATATACATATATATGTATATATACATATATATACACAGTGAAGCATCACCCAAATGGACTTGTTACCCTATGTGTAATGATAGCCTGCACACTAGGCTCTAAGGACCACCTCTGATGAAAAAAACAGCTGCCCAAGGTCACCTCCCTTATTCCAAGAAGTGCATATTATTTGAAACCTGATAGATATAGAAATATAGCAGTATGGCCATCATAGCACAGTTGACAGTAATTGCAATAGTCAAATAATTATATAGTCAGCTAACAATTATTAAACTTATTGTTATTTGACTTGCTACTCTGTTTAATCTTGCTTTCTACCCTTCTTTTCCATGGATTTTGGTTTCCAAAATTGTTCCTTAAAAAGCACAATGCCCAGATAGGTAAGTCCTTCTCAAAGTCTATTTTCTGAGAGTCAGATAAATAATGTACTAACATGTTTATTTTATCCTCTTTAAAAATAGTTTAACTAAATTATATTTAAAATATTTTATACACAAATATAAATATAATGCTACAGCTACATTTTAAAGTTAAATTTCTTTGTTACAATCAATTCTGTGTTCATTATATTGTTCAAGGTAATTGAAATAGATACTTCCTATTTCATAAATAAGCCAATTATTTGAAATCTTAAATGCAGATGTGCATAAAATAATCTATGAATGTAACCTATACAAATAGTACCCATAAATGAATTAAATGGAGAAAAAGCCAACGATGGATATATAACTCAAAAATAGATATTTCAATTAAAATAAATGTTTTTTTTTTTGTGCCAGTAGAAATTGGAGCCACACATGTCTCCACTCCTTCAAGAGGAACACTGGAGCAGGAGCAAAGATGAAATGTGATCTTAACAAAAGGAAAACAAGTGAATCCAGGAGAGCAAGAACTTCGTGACCTCTGGTCCATGACCTTCAGCTTTCCGAGGGTAGTATACCTTGACACTCTGAGCATGTCTGGAGCAGGCAGCAGGTGTTTCTAAATAACTGCAATTTCCTACAACACTGACAGTCATATAAATTTCTTTTCAACAAACATTTTCAGAATCAAGTAATTAAAATTGCTTATGTTAGTGGGTATAGAAATGAAAAACAGGTAAGCAAAAACATAAATAAATAAAAAGCATGTCAAGAGTAGGGGTGGGGTGGAGAGACCCCTTTTCCCTCAAACCTGAAAACAAAAACAATGTATTTTCTCTGTCCGTTGAACAACTTTCTCAGTTATTACATGATATAACACAAGTGTCCACATTGCAAAATCCATAGGCAGCTTTGATTCACAGCCTCCATTACTATTATTAAATTGACTTGGAGTGTGGAAATGGTTCTCAAGGCACAGGAAATTGCACAACAGTGAAAGTCTCAGAAGGAACATGAAGACATTGTAAAATCCCTCAAGAATTTTTGGCTTTAAGCTCCTAGGTGCCCTTTAATAGTCATCCATGATATAGACAATTTGAGAAGTTTGAAATGTCTGTCTAGTAATTTCACCTCATATTTGTTTAGAACTTTTGCAATTATGTATTAATTTGGTTGTTGTAGGAGGTCCTTCTGTCTATGTGTTGCTTTTGTTGGTTAATGAATAAAGAAACTGCTTTGGCCTATAGCAAAGCAGAACTTAGCTAGGCAGGAAAACTAAACTGAATGATGGGATAAAGAAGACAGAATTAGTAGTCCTGCTGGAGACAGAAGCCAGAACTTTACCTAGTAAGCCACGGCCACATTATCTGTAATGATTCACAGATTAATGGAGATTGGCTAGTTTAGGATATAAGAGTTAGCCAGAAATACACTTAAGCTATTGGACAAACA
>LOJH01036965.1:18586-29229 GCA_001685095.1 Ellobius talpinus | reverse complement strand
AGAGAGCCTAATAACTAGGAAAGTGATTTAGTCTTTTCCTATCATACGAAAGGATGCTGTCTCTGGGGAAGACACTGCCAAATCCTGGCTCCCTTCAGAGCTTAGGATCCAACAATGGGCCCCACAGTGAGGACATTCTTATTTCAAGCGACATAACCAATGTAACTGGTGGGCAGCACAGGGCTGGGGACTGTGCGAGAGAGTCAGGGGTCTTACTTGTGTTGGCCCCAGAAGGATCACTTCTCTGGGCCAGACCTCTGGAGCTGTCTGGGCACCCTGAGCAAGGAACGGGAACAAATTTTCCCACTGGAAGCCATGCCTCCATTTCAATGTCAGCCTCTCCAGTAAGAACTTGTGGTGTTATCATGTGCCTAGTCTCAATTAGTTCTCCCCATTCAGGGTCGCTGGAGCTCATCTCTACAGCTGCCGACCACTCCAATGCTGCCATCAGGAAGATGGTGAGTGCAGTCTCCTGCGGGGAAGCGAAGCTATGCAGGAAGGGTCGGGGGCAGGGAGGACCTTTACCCCGATTCCAGGTGGGCCCCATCAGTGAGCACATGTATCTTGTCTCCCCAGGACATGCTGGGTGCACATCCTAGTACCTCCTAGTAATACCAAGTGCATGTTCAGCCTCTGTACAAACCAAGTAGGCATATGCCCTCTGTCTTAGGGTTTCTATTGCTGTGAAGAGATGCCATGACCACAGTAACCCTTATAAGCAAAACATTTAACTGGGGTGGCTCGCTTATCATTTCAGAGGTTCAGTCCATTAATATCACAGCGGGGAGCATGGCAGCATGCAGACAAAACATGGTACTAGCTACATCTTGATCAGAAGACAACAGGAAGTGGTCTCAGTGTCAATAATGAGCAGAGTGTGAGCAAAAAGAGACCTCAAAACCCGCCTCCACAGTGATACACTTCCTCCAATAAGGCCATACCTGCTCCAGCAAAGCCATACCTCCTACTAGTGCCACTTCCTGTGATCTTAATGGGAGCCAATTATATTCTTTCTACCATACCCACCTTCCCAATACAAGCCAGGACACGCCCTGGCTACACCTATATATACTACTCCTCTACATACCTGCCAGCTCCTGCAAGGCCATGGGTTCTTCCCTGCCCTCCAGGGTCCCATGCATCCTGTGTTATTTGGTCCACTAGCATCTGTGGGATCCATACAAGAAACATAAAGACAGCCTGACCTGCCCACTCTGGGTACACTTGTAATTTCTACAAGTCCAAGGACAGGATGCTGTGGCTCAGTTCTACTTTGAGTAGGGGCCATGAACTGTTAAACTTGTCCCCAATGTATCATTGTGCATCATGTCTCCCCAACCAGGCCTGGGGAACGTGATATGTAGATTGGCCCAGTCTGGGTCATGGCTATTCAGCTGATCCTTACATGCCTCAGTTTCCTTGCCTGTAAACTCAGGATAACAACGTCACTCACTTCGTAGAGCTTGCAGAGGTTTGTGATTCTCCGAATGATGGGTTTCTCATCACATTTATTATTCGGCTCAAACGTCACCCTGTGTTTCCTTCCCTTTTCATGGGTGGTCATTTCATTGCTATGTCGGACTCTGGGTGACAGTTGCAGAGCATGGCTCTGCTCACCTCTGGGTCCGAAGCAGCCTCTGCAACCTTGCAGCTGCCACAACTTCCTGTCCCCTTGCAGGAGAAAATGCATAAGCTCCTGGAGGTGTATGAGCAGCTGGGTGGGGAAGAGGACATCGTCAACCCAGCCAATGAGCTGATCAAGGAGGGAAACATCCAGAAATTGTCAGCCAAGAACGGCACCGCTCAGGACCGACACCTCTTCTTGGTGAGCCAGGCTGCCATCCCAGCCACAGAACTCCCCATCTGCCTTCTCAGACGCTAGCAAGACTCAGAAGCCCAAGGAGGAGGTTCTTCCATGGCCTCCCCTGAGAGTCGGCTGGGCTGTCTCTTGTCAGTGATTTTGCCCTGGTTTCCACAAGCGTCTAATATTGATGTCCCTTATATCCAGCGTTTCTGTTTTCTTTGATCTACCTCTGTTACAATTAAAGAGTCTCCAGAAACTGCCAGGTGGTAGTGGCACACACCTGTAATCCCAGCACTCGGGAGGCAGAGGCAGGTGGATCTCTGTGAGNCTACAAGAGCTAGTTCTAGGACAGGCTCCAAAGCTACAGAGAAGCCCTGTCTCGCAAAACAAAAAAACAAAACAAAACAAAATGTCTCCAGAAACCAGAAATATAAAGAATTGTAGCCAAACATCAAGATCCCAACTGTCCCCAGAACCGAATTCTGGTTTACAGGGAGGGGAAAAGACAGGAAGGAATTATAGTGAGGGCTCCCCTCGAGTACCTTATGTACAGGAAGAGACACGGTTCTTTTTTCCATTTTTCTATAGCTACTTCTCTTCCCCTACCTCTTCTTTCTCTTCTCCTTTCTCCTCCTCTTCTTTCTTCTTTCTTCTTCCCAAGGCCTTACATTTGCTAGGCAAGCACCCTATCACACTGCCTCACACCCATAGTCCTTTATCTATTCTTAAATAAGTAGCTGTACCTTTGGAAATTTCCCTTTTTTAGCCTAAGGCCTGTGACATATCCAGCCACAAGTTATCAGCTAATAATACTAGATATGGGTTTCATCTTATGGGATGGGCCTTAAATCCAACCAGAAAGTGATTAGTTCCTCCCATGACATTCCTGCCACTATTGTGCCAGTGGGCATGTCTTGCTGGACCAGTTGTTATTGTAGCTCACAGGGCTCACGGCTGGATGTGGTTGATGCTTACAGCTCCTCTGGTAAAGTGTGTAGCAATCTTTCAGTGCTATAGAAGCTATTTAGTAGGAATGAAGCTTCCAGGTCAGTACTACTTGATTTCCCCACATTCTGTGACTCAAGTATGTGGCGTTTTCAGCAGGAAAGCCATCAAGTTCTGGAGGGTAACCAGGAGCACTGGCAGTAGCCTGTACTGTGGGGTGGGGGGAGGTTGTGGGACCTCACTGGCCAGCCACTCCAAAGGAAGTTAAGCTTTCCTGAAACTGGGCTTTTTGTTTGTTAGTCTCTGGTATTTAGTGGGGCCATTGCTGTCTGTTATAGGCTCAGAATCTGCCTTTTGAATGTTGTGCTTAAAGGCATGTGTGCATCTTTAAATAAATAGATGTATACTTACATTATATATATATATATATATTACTTTAAGACATTAAAGAAAGCTTATATGGGTCCCCTGTGAGGGGCTCCCTGTGACTGCCTCTCCCCATGGCATCTTTCTTGCAGTTCAACAATGTGATGCTCTACTGTGTACCCAAACTAAGGCTCATGGGCCAGAAGTTCAGTGTACGTGAGAAAATGGACATCTCTGATCTCCAGGTACGTGGGTCCCTCTTTCCCCACTTATGCCCTGGAAGGGGTACAAACAGGGATGGGAATGCTAGGCTTAGATGACCACTTGTGTGACTCAGGGGTTTCTGAGCCAGCATCTTGGTCCTGGTAGTCTAGCCTTGGTCTACCAGGTAGACTGCTCCAAATAATAATTGCTCCAAAAATATTTTCTAATTAAATGACTCTAAGTATCTGAAAAGGCAAAGATTTGATTAAACAACTACCCACTCCATAGAAATTCCATTGGATCCAGGTTAAGAAATAATTACAAGCAATGAGTAGCTACAGGAAAAAAAATGCTTCTTCCATAGTTAGAAGAATACACTTTTGCCGTATTGCTCTATGAGAAATCAATCCTGGGGCTGGAGAAATGACTCAGTAGTCAGGAGCTCCTGCTGCTCTTTCAGAAGACCCAACTTCAGTTCCCAGCACCCTAACTGAGTGGCTCACAACTGCCTCTAACTCTAGCTCCAGGTGATCCAATTTCTCCCTCTGGCCTCCTCGGGCATCTGTACTGGTGTATATAATGGCACACAGACACACACAAATAAATAACTCATTTTTAAAAGAAACAGTCCTGTTTTAGTGGCTTTTATATGTTAGTACCATTTTTCAACATGCAGTGGGAAAACCCAGAGGTTTCTGGTTGGGCCCAGGTCTGCATCTCTGTGATGCCTAACCAGCTGACCAAGGTCAGGGACTCTTACAGGGGCCAGCCGGAGAGCTGCTAGGAGTAACTGTGATCTGTGGTTTTGTGCTGATGGAAGAGTTTGAAATCTGAGAGCCCCCAAGGAAATGACACTACTCCATCCACTCTGTCTGGGTGCACTCTTTTAAACCCATAATGCACCTGTCCACGTGGGCTCCAGCACCATCTGAGGGACATAGTCAAGGATCTTCCAAGACTTTTATCCCTCCCACGGAGGAGCAGCTGTGTTGGAGGGGAAAGGCTTGGCCAGGGCTGCCGGGGGACAACGGCTCAAGGAGTCCTGATGGACAGGTACATTTGCCAAGCAGCTGGCTAACACAGAGACTGAGGCCCAGCTCTGGGTGGGCAAGACCAGTGACCTGCCCTCCCCCTGAGCCTCAATATTCCCACCTTATAGATCTGAGAGCCCCTGGGGTTACCCTGACACTTCCACAGGAAAAATAAATAAAAGAAAAACCTCTGATTCAGAGACCATGGATCTGGGTTAAGGAACAGCTAAAATGGCAGCTCACCTTCATTTGCTCTGTTCTGTGTTCTTCTTCCTGCAGGTGCAAGATATTGCAAAACCAAATGCAGCACACACATTCATCATAACAGGAAGAAAAAGGTCCCTGGAGCTTCAGACTCGGTATGGCACTAGCAATCTGCAGCTGCACAAACACCTTTGGCCTGAGATTGTAGCAGACGGCTTCTTTTACTGAATGAGATAACGTTTCAGTGTGTTCTTATTCACTTGTAGGTCAGCACTTCACATAAGTAAGGATGCTTAACAACAACAATTATGAATTAAGCCTTTTAATTCCAGGCCTGTGTTGCTATGATACTATCCATCTCTTAAGTAATCGTCTAGAAAATTCTGCACATCGTATGTATGCATGTGTGCACGTGCATTTGTGTGCTTGTGTGTGTCTGCATTTTTAAATTAAAGATGGAACGCTGTCTCAGTGGGTAAAGTGCTTGCCACATGGCATGAGGACCTAAGTTCAGACACAGCAGTGTGTGTCTGTAATCCCAGTCCTGTGAAGATGGAGACAGGCTGGCTCTTTAGCCACCCTAGTGGATTAATGAGCTCCAAGTTCAGTAAGACGTCTTGTATCAAAACGTAGGGTGGATAGTGACTGAGGAAGACACACAATACTGACCTCTGTCCTCTACACACATGAACACATGTACACACACAAACACACACACAGACACTCAAGGGTGGCTATAACAAATAGCATGTGTCTTGGTTAGGATTTCTTTCTTTTTTTAAGATTTACTTATTTTTATTTTGTGTGTATTGGCATTTTGCCTATATGCATGTCTGTGTGAGGGTGTCAGACCCTGGGGTTACAGTTGTGAGCTGCCACGTGGGTACTGGGAATTGAACTGTGATCCTCTGGAAGAGTAGCTAGTGTTCTTAACCACTGATTCATCATCTCTCTAGCCCCTTGTTTAGAGTTTCTATTGCTGTGATAAAACACTATGATTGAGATCAATTTATGGAGAAAAGGGTTTATTTCGCTCACACTCTCAGGTCATATCCACCACTGAAGGAAGTCAGCGCAGGAACTGAAATAGAGGAACCTGCTTACCAGCCTGCTCCCCATGGCTTGCTCACCCTGCTTGCTTATATGACCCCAGGGCCATCTGCAGAGGGGCGGTACCACCCACAGTATGCTGGATCCTCTCGCATCAGTCATAAAAAAAAAACAAAAAACAACCACGCTCCAAGACTTGCTTATAGGAGATCTGATGGAGACATTCTCTCCCCTGACGGTCCTCTTCCTAGTCAGTTTGACAGAACGCTGGCCAGGACACCAGTTCTTCATCTTGCTTTTTTCAGTTAATGTGTCAAGATTCGTCTGATAATCTCACATATTTTCCCAGAATAGCACAATCCCTGTCAATATTATCAACTGGCACCAGTGAGATAGATGGCTTAGTGGGTAGAAACACCACTGCCAAGCCTGATGACTTGAGTGTCATCCTTCATGGTGGGACCTGCATGGTAGAAGGAAAAAGCCAACGCCTGCAAGTTGTCCTCTAAACCTCTATAGGTGGCACTAACACCCGTGCACACACACGGAAACTTTTAAGTAAACTGTAATGATATTTTTTAAAAAAATCATCAACAGGGTCCCATGTTGACAGTCCAAGTCTCATTTCTGCAAACTGTGCCAAGGACAAAGTCCCATACTTGGGCTTTTGTGCACACATGTTGCTGCCTCTGTGAGATGTGACTGGGTCAGCATGTGGTATGTCTGCTCTGTCTGGTCACACTGTGCCCCAAGGCCAAGCTTGAGCTCTTGCTGGCTGTGTGTCAGAGATCCAGTCCCATTTCACCTATGACATGAGAACTTGGTAATCACCTGCTAGGGTCCAGGGTGCTGATGGTCTACAAGGTGAGCTAGCCCCACGGGCCCACGTGTGTCCTGAACACTGAAACTACCTTTCCAGCCTTGAGTTGCAGTTACAAGACAGCGAGTGACTAAGTAAGCACACAGAGGGTATCCGTGGATGGACTGATAAAATACTGGTTTTGTGTTCGTAGGACAGAAGAAGAGAAGAAAGAATGGATTCAGGTGAAGCTTCTCAAGTTTGTTCTCTGTCTCTCCCTCCTGCGGATAAAACCTAGAACCTGGGGCCTGCTCAGCAAGGGCTCAGCTGCTAGCTACAATCATCAGCTCTTGTGTTTTGGGGATAGGTTTTGTTAAGGGAATGACACTGGCCTCAAACCCTCAAGCCTCCTGCTTTGGGATCCTGAAAGCTAAGATTCCAGACATGCATCACCATATATGCCTTACATCCTCATGTTATTGTAATATGGCCATTTCATGTTGGACCACATGACCTAGGTACTCTTCTCTAATGTTAGTACTGCCTGTCCTCATGCTGAAGGGAGGCAGTGGCCATGGGGTGCCTCTCTATACACTTTCAGGTATCATAAGCCTTTCATTTACTTGTTTGAGCCCCGTTCTCCACAAGTAAGAAACCAAGGCCAGGAGGGGCCTCGGGCTAGGTATGTCTTTCTGGAGCCAGTTTCTTTGGTCATATTGGCTCCAAGGCATGAGTCATCAATGAGGATAAGATAGATGACCAAGGGTGCTCTCTGGAGCACCTGGACCATGAGCTCTCAGGGTCCTTCCTGACAGCCCTGTGGCTTTGCTGTGTGTCCAGGTTATTCAGGCCACCGTGGAGAAGCATAAACAGAAGAGCGAGACCTTCAGGACCTTCAGCAGTGCCTGTAGCCAGGATGAAGAGCCCAGCCTGTCTCCAGACCAGCCTGTGAGTCAGCAGCCTGTCATCAAGGGGAAGTGGGAAGTCAACTCTTGGCCAGGGAGAGAGGCCTAGGGGTATTATGCAGACAGCTTGAACTTACATTTCTCTGCTTGCCCTATGCTGTGGAGCACTGCAACTGGCTGGGCCTGCTGCCTTGCAGGTTAGCGTCTGTGTGGAGGCAGCGCTTCTTTAGTGCTATTTCATCATCTCCACTCCTTCAGCAAGATAGCCATGAGCAATAAAGAGCCTTATCTTCTTCCTACGGAACTGAGCCTCTGAAGCTCATTGATACTCCCAGGTCACTGCAGTGGTACAAATATCCTCAGGTCACGGTGCCCTTCTTCCACTCCACTTGGAACAGCAAGTGGATGCTTTTTTGTGCTTATGACCCCTGAGGTGTCAGCTCCAAGCCCTCTGCCAGTAGTACCAGGAGTTTATGGTTCCCCATCCCTTGTGCAGTGGCCCCAGGAGTACAATAAGAAGAGGCGACTGAGGCAGGGACTGGAGATGGGCACCCATCCCTCACGTTGGGGTTTCCCCAGAATCAGAGAGCAGACTGGATGTGGAAGATGATTTCTGCCCTGTGGGAGGGCAGCCTTAGAGGCTGCACCAGAGGGTGCAGCAAAAACTCCTGGAGAGAAGTCCTCCAGGACAGTGATGTGCACCCCTCCCCACCACACACACTTCCCCCACCTTCATGGGCTGCTTTGCTCACACGCACCAGGTACATCTGGAGGGAACACCTGGCCCGTCCTAACTCCTCAATCTCTACCCACCTCCAGCTGACTGGCCTCCTGCCCTCAGAGGGTCTGCTTTTTCCTTATTATTTGCATCAAATCTGCCCCCATTTTTCCTGGGATTTTGTTTAGTTTTGTTTTTCGAGACGGGGTTTCTCTGTGTAGCTTTGAAGCCTGTCCTGGAATTCTCTCTGTAGACCAGGCTGGCCTTGAACCTCTGCCTCCCAAGTGCTGGGATTAAAGCTGCACCACCACCTGGCCCTGGATATATTTTTGAGGAAAGGTTAGCGTTCTTAGAAGGATCCTGTGAGCTCCTTGAGGGCAAGTGACTTAGAGACAAAGGGTACAGAGCAGGCTGTTGTTAGTCAGCAGGGCCCAGAGCGTTAGAAAGCCTGCAGAGTCTTCACAGACCACAAGGATGGGGAGAGCATCCTCAGGGAGAGCAACCTCAGGGACCGCCTCATCCTTCCACAACGTGTGACATTTTTCAGCATCAGGATTAGGGTAGGCTAAGTCAGCCTCACCTGCTGACACCCAGGTGCCTTCAGTTCAGGGAATGGTGTGGCTCCCGGAGTCCCAGCCTTTCTTAGACCAGTTGTCACACACACACTACCCCTTGATGCACAGAGGTATTAGGTGGAGGAAATTTTTTTGCCACACAGGGTGTGCCATGTGACTGGAAAACCACTTCACTCTGATCTCTTTTCTCTTCCAGATCACGAGTGTCAGCTCTGTGGAAACTACAGGAGTAGCCGACAGTAATGGGGGTCCTGCAGGGGTGAGTGATTGACACCTATGGATTAGCAGGAATGGGAGGTGCTGGGGTTGGGGTCAAACCAAGGCATCCTGGAGGGTGAGGATCCAGGAGTCAGCTTGCCTTCTCTGGGCCTGGGTGTGCAGATGTGAGGCTGCACCTGAGGCAAGGTACTGGTGACTTAAGTACCAAAGGTGGAGGCCACGGGGAGCCTGTCTGTAGACATTGCACAACTATGTGTGCCATCTGATCTCTATGTGAACGCTTACAAGCTTGCTGTGTGCAAATTTCACCCTGATAACATGTGCAGTAAAGAAGTGCCAGCTCCCTAGGACAGCAACATGATATGATACAACGTCATATCAGGCAGGTTTTCCGGAAGCCATGGGTGCCTCATCTCTCACCCTTTGTGTTCTCAGGGCCAGGAAGCCGGGCATATGGGCCTGTCTACTAGGGACTGATCATGGGAACTCGCGGGGGGACTTATTTTAATTTGGGGATGTGTGATAGGCTGAGGCACACACATGTTTGCTGTGGGTCGAGTACCAGCAACCAAGCCACAGCATCACTTTGGGGCTTGGCATTCACAAACACCTGTGACAACAGTAGTTGGGGCAATTCTGGGACACAGCGTCACTTGTAGTCTGGAGTGATAATTCTGTCTAGCGGCTTTCTGGGTCCTGATGGACTACTACATTAGGGGAGTGACTGGCACCATCTGGTAAGGTGTCTCCAGCCCATCCCAGACATGGGCTCTTCTCACTGGGCCCTTTGAAAGTACCATGGGAGTACAGGTCCCTGTTTTCTCCTGTACATCTTCTTCCCCTCCCAGTGTTCCTGCTCTTTACCACCCCTTCTCTTTGTCTCATGCTGTCTCTATGTCTCTCTTTCACAGTCTCTGTCTCTCCATGTCTCTTCTATGCTTCTCTCTCCTCTGTCTCCATCTCCATCTCAGTTGCTCATACATAGCCTGGATCTCCTTGCATTGGAGCCCTGATTGGGGTTCAGAACACCTGGTGACTTGGCCCTGGAGCTCTGAGACTATGACCTTGTTAGGTTATAACTGCTGGGTTTTTGTTCCCCTAAAGACATAGGCTCAGGTCAGTCAGGTGAGCTGCCTTGAAGCAGGTGAGAGACAGGCTGTGGGCAGAGCCACCTGGGATGAAGAAGAGAGGAGGGCTGGTGTGGCAATGAGTCCAGTGCACAGACAATGTGCAGCCATAGCCTCTCAGGGTGGCCCTGAATATTGCTGTTCCCCTCCTTGTGGCCACAGCTTTCCCAGGCCCCACAGATGTAAGGTCATGCTGGTCATTTGTCAGTCAACCTTGAGAGCACTTGTGAGGTGAGGGAGGGCTGAAACATAAGGCATGCTGAGGAAAGAGCAAGGTGAACCCCGAACTAAAAGGAATTGGACAAGAGGAGGAACCCTTGTTGAAAGGCTGCTGCTGTCTGGCCTCTACAGAGCAGACAGGAACCCCAAGGATGAGCTCTGTTGAAACTGGAAGTCAGGAAGTCTAAATGTGTTGCATGCAGCCAAGGGGGAAACAAACAAGTAGACACCCCAGTGCCTTCCTGCTCTAGTCTGCCTGTTCCTGCCACCTACTGGCAATGTTCTGGTCCTCGCTGGCTCCGCCAGGCCCCAAGCATTTGTACCCACTGTCAGCTCTGCCTACATCCAGGAAGCCCCATGGCTTGTCTCAGGGTTCCTGTTAAATGCTTCTCATTCTCATGACACCTAACCTAGTGTCAACCTTCTGAGTTGCTAATATATATGTACGCAATTCATATATATATATATATATATATA
>LOJH01036964.1:0-15383 GCA_001685095.1 Ellobius talpinus | reverse complement strand
TATCTATCTATCTATCTATCTATCATCTATCTATCTATCTGTCATCTATCTATCATCTACTTACATACATACACACACACATATTCTTAAGGATGATCACTTCGTAATGGTGATCATTTTAGGTTCCACTTAGGGGACTCATCCCTGGAGAGGACAAATTCTTCCTCTCTCAACCGTCTTTTGTTTCCTGCTGGTTATTTTTCTCTTTTCTCTTCTTTTCTTTTCTCTTCTTTTCTTTTGTTTTCATTTCTTTTCTTTTCTCTTTTTGCATCTGGTTAGGTTCTGTGAGATTTCCATGATAGCATATCTATTGGTATAGAGTTGTTTTGTAGATGTATCTATTGAGGGTTGGCATCCCATGATCAGTTAGTTGTTCTGTATTTTGATCACTTGTGGTTTTCTGAAATGGTCTCTGTTGCAAAGAAAGGTCTCTTTAATGAGAGGCGAGAATTAAACCTTTCTGTAGGTAGAGGGATAATTATTTAGAACACAGTTACAAATTATACTGATGTAGTAAAGTGGCAGAAGTTGCTTCTCATCTAAGATATGAGACTTCAGTCTCTCTAGGTAACCACTTAGATTTCCAGTACCAGGGATGAGTTCTTTCCTGTTGAGTGAACCTTAAGCCTCAACAGGAAATTCAATAGTTGCTTGTTACTTTCAATACATAACTATCATGACTGAACCCTTAGGTTTATTGTTCCATGATAGTCATCATGGGTCTCATGTTGTACAGCTGGGTAGGACTGTTGGCTGCCACTTTCCCTTGGAAGCATGTCTATTACCTTCCAGTACTATTATAACTAGTCAAGCCTTTCAAGACAGTACCAGTTCTAGATCCCTGGATATAGTGGCTGAAGTATATGGTACCTTTCTTCATCAATAGAGACTTACCATCTACCTCTGGAAAGCAACCAAGGGCAATGGTAATAGACTATAGTGCTTGGGGGAGTCTCTTGAACTGCCATGACTAACAACTTAAAAGGGGGTTTCTCATGCCTAATAGTTAGCTTTTGTTAGTCTATGTCTTTTTATAGGCATTGCTTATGCAAGTGAGATAAGTTCAATAAGACTATATATGTACACATATGCACATGGTCTTTTATGTAGTATATTTAATTTTTATAAATAGTACTATCATTCATGATGGCTTTTTCAGACATGTTTACTGTTACCAAAATAATTTTAGATTTTCAGGAAACATAATAAAGCAAAGTTGAATAATTCTGAATACATAAAATCTTTCAAAACTTAAGTATTTAATCTCACTGAATCATTCTTTCATTCAAGAAGCTAGTTGAATAACAATAAAAAGTGTCTGAAATAAAAAACAAACAAAACAAAACAAAACAAAAAAACAAAAAAAAGAAAATGAGTTAAAGTAAATTCCTAGAGTTATATATGTAGCTCAGCGGTAAGTGCACAAGCATAGTGTGTGGAAGGCTCTGGGTCCTATCTATACCATCAAAACATAACTAACACTGAGAGAAAGATTCTGAGTTAAAATGTCCAACCATGCTCATCCATCAATCTCTTACTCTATTTGGGATCAGAGTAAAATGCTCATAAAATAATGCAAAATGGCATGCATGCCAATAACCACTCACAAAAGATCAGGGAGAAGTTAGTAGGTGCAGAGATGAGTAAAACAAAATCACTATTGAAAAGGCTGTGAGAGGCAGAGTTATGAACTGGAATGTATACACTCCAGACCAAAAGGCCTGTGGATATATTGCCTGGCACAGCAAAAACACGCTTTGCAGATATGAGGAAGGATCAGATCTTGAGACGCAGAAACAGCTTCCTGTTATGACAGTTGGTATCTCTGATCACAACTTCTTTAGATATGGCTTGTTTGATTGGTTGTTTGTTTGGTTGGCTTTTGAGACAGGATCTCTACTCTCCCAGACAGTCCTCAGACTTTCTGTGTAGGCAGAGCTACTCTTAAAACTCTGATCCTCTTCCTCAATGCCCAAAGTGTTTGATTACAAGTGTGCATCATACATAATTTACATATTTAAGCCAAAGCATCTTCTCTGGTTTTACATAAGGGAGGTGATAGGTGACAGAGAGGAGGAGAGACAAAAGTGAAGGAGAATAAAGAAGACAGGGAAAGGAGAAGAGAATACAAAGGAGAAAAGATATACCATTTGGCTTTGAAGTAAAGGAAAGGATCACTAATTTGAATCCATGAATTCAAACAGTGTTCTGAAGTTGGATACAACAAGGAAAGTTATTCTCCCCCAGAGCCTAAAGGGTGGCATAAATACTTGAAAATAACTGATTTGAATTGGGGAAAATTATACTGACTCCCAGATCCATCAGGTAATAAATTTGTGTTGCTTATAGTTCTGTGTTTGGAGTAGATTGTCATCAAAGTAGTTCAAAACTATTGAAAGAATGTTGATTGATAGGCAAAGCAAAGAAAGATGCAGCTCAACATCGGCAATCAGAGGATAGGCAGATAAAGGGGGAAAATAGATTAAAGAGGAACTATATAAACTAGTGTGATGTCAAACTCCATGGAGTTCCACAGTGACAGAGAGGGCAATTTTCAAATATCAGGTCATTTTGTAGTACCCAAGTTCATTCCCACCAATTGAGGTTGTTATAAACTCCTGTGTCACCAGGGAGAGGTCAATGATAACTTGAGTCCTCGTTGACAACAAATCTGTCATGCAATTTCTCTAGCCCACATCTGTCACTGCCATGTTGTCCTCCTGAGGGCCTCACTGAAGTCAAGCCGGTACCGGTACCTTGCTCTGAATCCTCAGAAAAAAGAACGAAGTCAAATGTTTCTTCTTTATAAAGTTGTCCAGTATCAATATTGCATTACAGCTTTGGAAAGGAGATTAATGCAGCAATACCAGGTGTTGAAAGATAATGAGGAAGTATCCTGAAAATTCTGATAGAAAATTAATTCTTGAATTTTGTATGAAGACCAATTATCAAACAGATGTAGTTTTGTAATTAGCCTGAAACTGATAAGAATTCTGATGACTTTTCTTCTGAAAATAGAGCAGTAAACAATGCAGTGAATTCAGGACTACTCAGACAATAGAACAAATAAAGGCAGTCTCTGAAGGATAAGTGAGCTGCAGGTTCATGGCACTAAAACTACTCACTGGAACTGTAGGAAGACCAACCAAAATCAGCCATGTTTTGCTGATTTATTTTGTTTTCTTTTATATTCTTTGTGCCTCTTAAAAACACACACACACATACACACACAAAATAAACACACATACACACATGCAAGAAATAAAAGAAAACAAACATAGAGTCTCTTTTGTGTTGGCCATCTAGTCCTGAGCATGCAGCCTGCCCTAGGGAATTGCTGACAAACCTTGTGCCACTCCATTGAAGAAGCTTATTTTCCTCTCTATACATGCATTCCATATAACCTTATCATCACTGCATGGATAAACTAGCCCAGGGGCCTCCTATGCTCCTCCCGTTCCTAATATCCCCCATTCATGTTTTCTTCTGTCAATTGTATCATTTTAACATATAAAGATAAAAATGATATTTATTTCCCCAAAACAAAGTGGTTCCCCCAGCTAATAATAAATGAGAAAAATCTATACCCTGGCCCGTAAGTATCTAAATGACCTGTCTCCCGGTTGGCATATAATCCAGTTTAATTTGTTATTCTTCTTTCTCGCTTTCTTCCAATCTCAATGTGTTTTCAGGATTTATCAACCTTTTCTAGCATATTACTCATAATCTTTGACATTTATATATTAGAGATACCAATATTTTAACTTCTTTCAATGGTCTCCTTCAAGAGGGAATCAGCCCATATTACCCGTTAAAACACAGGATTCTCATTATCCTAAACAACCTTGTATTACTTTGTATGTTTCTCAGCATATGCCTCAGTCACTGTTCTGTTGTTGTGAAGAGTCACCATGACCGTGAAAAGGTGAAAGCATTTAATTGGGTCTTACTCACATTTTCAGAGATTTAGCCCATTATCATCATGGCAGCATGCAGGTAGGCATGGTGCTAGAAAAATAATTGAAAGTTACATCCTGATCCAGAGGCAGGAAGGCAGAGATAGACTGGACCTGGAATGGGATTTTGAAACGTTAAAGTCCACTGACACATTTTCTCACACAAGGCCATACCTTCTAATCCTTTCAAACAGTTCCACTTCTGTAACTAAGCATTCAAATATATGAGCCTGTGGAGGCCATCTTATTCAAGCCACCACAGAAGATGACACTACCTGACATGGTATATTTATTTGATTTTCTGTATAATTGTCACACTCTCATTAGGATGTGGGATCTATTTGGGTATACGTAATCACGTTTGTTTGTCCCAAATGTCATCTGTAAGATCCACATATAAACTACTTTAAGAGGAATGTAAGACTGAAAATAGGTAAAATACTGACACAGAATTCTCTCTGAAACATGGTCCAAGGGTATGCGAACCCAGTAACATTTCTGCTCCTCCAAAACACAGCAACCACACCATGTGATGGAATGTGACTTATTTTTAACTTTCAGAATCAAAATGGAACTAAATAATTCACAGAGAAATGTGCATGTCTTCTCTTCATGATATGAAACTCAGTTCCATTTCTAAGGAGAAGCGGTTGTGTAGAGCTGGAAGAGCAGCAGAACACAACATTTTCCTTATATAAATATGCAGCTAAAATAAATACCATTTGCTGGTGGTGCGGCAAGAGATAGCAATAAGTTTTACTCTTTTCTAGTACAGGAATTGACAAATGAGGCCCTAAACTGAAAATAGTGATGCAGTTATGCTTGGAGGTGGCAGTGCAGTGGAAGCAGAGAAGGTTTTGTGATTTACCTCTCTCTATGATGGCAAGGCTTTTTAATTATTATTTAATGTACATGTTTGGGTTTGATACCATGGATACTGACTTCAGAATATATGAGTCAGAATGAGAAACACAGTATTTTTTTAACTAGGTGAAGATGATCTTGTGTTCATGTTCTCCAGTGTCTTAAATGAATGTGTAGTTAAAAGGGTTTTATGAAATTTTTGTGGCTTTCAATCCATTCATCCACACGACAAAAGGTTGAGATGATAAAAGGTTAGCATGGGTGGGGACGTGTGCTGCTGATGCTGTTCTCTCTAGAGATCTTGTGGTGACAACAGTACCTGGTCTTAAGGAGCGGAGCACACATTCTAAGGTGTGGGGAGGCTGTCTGCTGTCTGGACTTTGAATGCTGTTTTCACAGCTTCTTACTGTGTCACTGCTGTGACAACCTATATGCCATTGTACATAAGGCCTGTGTGACTGATCACTCCACCTGTCATCCACACTTATTTTTCTGTTCTCTATTATTCATGTCACTAAGATGAAAGATTACTTGCACTGTTGAGTCTTTGTCCTGTTGGCCTCCTCTCAAAATTATTTCTTTTTTTCTCAATGATCAACTTCTATTCATCCTTCCATGCCATAGTCCATGCTTTGCCTTCATTGTGAAATTTCTCAAAAGGGTGTGAATACCCAGGTGTTCTCATTAATATTGTCATTCTCTGCAGTCTTTACTCTCAATTCTTAAAGGTTTCCTTATTAGTTCAGAAGTCTTCTATTGTCTCCCTAAAATAAGCAAATAGTTCTCTCTGTGTGTGCTTTGCTTGTTCTTTTTGAGGTCCTCCTATTGTCCTTGATGCAGGGATGACTATACAGTAAGTGGTTAAACATTATGGATTGAACAAGATAGTTATACTTCAAGGTCACACATAGGTCCAAATGTGTCCAAAAAGAAGACATTCAGGGAGTAAAATAGAAACATAAATACTGTCTGATTCTTTTAAAATGGACCCTAGAAAACAAACCAGGACAATAACAAACCATCTGGGGATCAGAGACCTGAGAAGTGATGAAAATAAATGCATTACCAGGAGAATGGTTTTTAAAAGCTGAAAGACTTCAGACAGAATCTGGAACTCACAATGTAGATTAGGCTGTCTACACTGGCGGGCTTCCTTCTGGAAAGCCCAGGCACTTGGCAAAACATGAGGTAAGAGATACAGAATCCAATATCCTTTCCCACTATGTTTCAGAAGGCAAGAGAGGGAATAAGACAGGTCTCTGGTAACTGGGAATAATGAGCATACCTACTTGTACTGAATGTTCTAACACACAGTCAGGGAAGGAAAGATTGTGTGCAGAGAAAATGACGGACACTTCTGAGACATGTAACGCAAATTGGCTGCATGACTCTCCACAGTTCTGCTTCAGTCCCCCACTTTGAAACTAAGAGGAGATGGAGGATACAGGGCAGCATGCTTTGATTTCTGCTGTACCTTGTGTCTAGGTTCAATCTTGTTAATTATTGCCAGCTTTTATAAAATCTTAGGCAGAATAAACTGTTCTACATTTGAGTCCTTTTGTGTGCTGTGTATAGAATCTGTCTTTTAGCTTACGGTACAATATGCATTCAAATGAATTCTACTTCTTTGCATTGAATAGGCAGCATCTTCCTCTAACTTCCTTATGTGTCTGACCTTGTATAGAAACTGTTTTATTCCTGCATTTAGTAGGTTTTCAATTCAGATCATTCCAAGAACATGGATTTTGTCATAAAATTGTGTGCACTCTTAATTGAAACAGTTTCTTTTGTGTTTTTGAACACAAAACATGAAAAGTCTACATCACAACTAAGAAGTGAAAAGACTGTGATGGAAAGTAAAAAGGTCACACTCATGTACCAGTAGGATCTGAAAAGGCAGAGCCTGAGGCAGTGCAAAACAGAGTGAATGAACACCCAGAGAATAGATCCAGAGACACACTGAGTTCAGAAACAGAGCTTCAGAGGGCAAGCATATGGATCTTTGCTTGAGGCAAGGAGACACTGTAGTAACTTTCTGAGTACTTAGTCAAGCATGCTTATTCAAATGCAATAGTTCTGGCATGTACTTACAGCCAGATCATTCTCATATCTTATTTCTTTCAGCCTCAAATTAAAGGTTAATTAACTATTGTTCTATAAGTAATGAGACCTCAATTTCAGTTGTATGAGATGAATGTTGTATAAACTCTGACTATTTTTCACCCCTATGCTAGAATGATCAGCTCTTCTCCAAGACTTAATGAAACATTTCTTTTTTTTAGAATAGTAACAGATTTTCTGCTATGTTGAACACTCATTGAATACAAATAGCTTTTATAACTCTAAGAATTAATCAAATTGACTTTAGCAATGCAATATATTACAGTTTCAGGTGAAGTGTACATGTGTTTTATCATGTGGAAACTCACATCAAAAGTCCATGTCCATAGCAAAGCAGAGAAGCTATTTTCTTTTATTTTTTATAAGGATTTTCCAAGAAGCCAAGCAAGAAGGGGCCTTCATATAAAGATGGCTGGGAGATTGGTTTATATGTAAGGTTAAGGAAAGATCATCTTGACCTCTCTTAGAGGAAGTGTAATAATAAAGCAAAGTATTCATGAATTCAAATTCAAATTCCACAACAGTAGCAGAACAACTCAGATAAAGCCAGGAGTAGTAGGCAATATTGCCAAGGAGAAGAATTAAAGCCTGGAGAGCAAATAAGAAGTGGGTAGGAGTGCCGTGGGGCCTACCAAGTATAACTGGATGGGTATTAACATGAAAATTTTAGATTAAATGTCCTAATTTTAACAGAGACTATATTGCAAATTATTTTCAGTTATAAGGAGCTGTGACTATTTGGATCTAGGTAAAAACACTTACTTCATTTTTAATTTAACCAGCTTAGGCCTGTAATGTTTTAGAATATAGGAAGAACAAAGTGAGTTCCTTTCTTCTTAGTGCATAGAACTATTATCCTATTGATGGGATCAGTGGAGGCCTGGCTCATGAGTTTTCAGAGTACAATAAGAACTCTATTAGGGAGGGCGATAGAAGCCATTCACTTAACAAACTGGCCAAGAATTATGCTTGTAGACTGAAAACTTGAATAAAGTTGAATTAAATATAAGGAATGATTTGTTTTGTAGAGAAAATGTCAAAAACAGGTGAATATTCAGGCTGGTACTAAGAAAGCAAGTCACATTTCTTTTTTATAATTTTATTGATATTCTCTCATATAATATATCCCCACTGTAGTTTCCCCTTCCTCTGCTTCTCCCAGTTTGTTTCCCCACCTTCCCAGTTTCCTCTGTGCACCTTCCCTCTCCCCCAGATCCACTCATCCTCTGTTTCCCTTCAGAAAACAGCAGGCTTCCTGTGGACATCAATACAACATGGCTAAACAAGTTACAATAAGACTAGACACAAACTTCATATCAGCACTGGGTGAGGCAACCAAGTAGGAGAAAAGGGGTTCCAAGAACAGATGAAATAGTCAGAGACATCCACACTTCTGTTATGAAGAGTCCCTCAAAAACAAGCTAACAATCATAACAATCTTATTTGCAGAAGACCTATTGTAGACCCATGCTGACTTATGATTGCTGCTTCAGTCTCTATGAGCCACTATGAGCCCTATGTATTTGCTTTGTGGGCCGTGTTCTTCTCTTCGTGTCCTTGAACCCTTTTGCTCCTGCTATTCTTCCTCCCTCTTTCCTGAGGTCTGAGGAGAGTGACCCAGTAGAGATCTTCAATTTGAACTCTCTTTCCACCTAATGTTTGATGATGACTTTCTGTATCTTCTCCCATCAGCTTCCAGATGAAGCTTCTCTGATGACAGTTGGGTTAGGCATGATCTATGAGTATAGAAGAATATGATTAGGAATCATTTCAATGACTTTTATTTTCTACCTTAGTTCTCTCTGGGCTATCCAGCCTCCAGTTCCTGGCCATCTGGGCAGTTTCAAACATGAACATTGTTGTGGCATAAACCTCAAATTAGACTAGTAAATGAGCAATTATAATTGTTATAGAGATCAGCACCATTAAAGAGAAACCTCTTGTAATACAGTAGAAGAGTGAGAAAAGTGCCCCGAGAGCCAAACTTCATGACTAAGAAGCTCTGTCTCAAAACTTGAAAACATTGTCTACATTTGGGGACAAGAAATGAAAGGTTCCGGATTACAAGCGATGTGTTTGGGTGTTAATCTAACCAGGGATGGAGTTGTGATTGCTAGTGTTAAGTAAATCATCTGCGAGATGGGGTTCCCAATCAAGATGAACTCTGCATTGAAATATGGCCTAAAATAAACCATTTCTTCTTTAAGCTGCTTTGTTAGAGAATTTTACCATGGCAGCAGAAAAGAAAGTCATCTAAAAGTGCTTGGTAAACACTAGTCATAATCCATAAGGAGAAAAATATCCCAAAACTCACATGATAAGGAAAGAGTCATCCCAAACTGTAGATGACAACCAGCAGACAGGGCATGTGGGATAACGAGGTGAAGTGAGAGCTCAGGTGATGATCCCTTTCTGTCACAAGGGCAGAAGAATTAGACTTAAAGTACATGCAGTTTGGGGTTAACTTTGTTGGTCAACGTTACATTGGTGAGTGGAAGAGATGCATACATACTTTACATAAGGTCTGCTGAGCTTGGGTTGTAGAGTCTGGATTTGAACATTGCAGTTGATAGTATTAGATTCCATAGCATTCATTTGTTGGGAGAAATGTGTATTTGTTGGCTATTTTTAAGGGTGTTAGTTTAGGATGATATTAAAAGAATCTACCCACATGTTTGTAGTATTTATAGGTCATATATAAAAAAACTTTATTGTATTATCTACCTCGTGCAATTAGTTATGTTTTCCTATCAAAGCACTTTGAGAATTATACGGAGGCAGAATTGATGTCTCTCTCAGTAAATACATAATAGAGAGGGTAGTGAGCGTTCCCTGGTTGTGTAAAAACCGTTGCTTCCCTCTCATCCCTGTCATTCACCCCTTCTCCCTACAAGTCCCTTTCCTTTATTTTGCTATAATTGGCTGATTTTAATGGAGACCTCCTAGGTGATCATGAGTTTGGAACTACCCCGTTGGAGCCTGGTGGATTCACCAGTGGGTATACACAAATGAAGACAAGGACTGTTCATCCTCTAGAATCTATCAGTAGCCAATAGTTCCCTAGGGAGAGGGACTGTACCACAATCCGCTTCCTGACCTATGACTGATTGTTGAAAGACTATCTTGTACAGACCTAATGTGGTCAACAGCCGCTACTGTGGTTTCCTTTTTGTAGTGGCTATGCTATGTCTTAAAGACAGAAAGTTGCAGGCCTTTCCCACATCTTCATGCTCATACAGACCTTCTGTTTCTTTCGGGATTCTTTATGGACTTTATAAGGCATGACATAAATCTCCTCTTAAGGACAAGGCACTTCCCAGGCATCATTTCTCAGTACCTCAGTCCTGCATTTGCTATCATTCAATGTCCATGTCAGGTGCTATTATTAGTTTTAAAGCTTACTGGTTATAGAAATGGTTTTCACCATTTCATAAAATGGTGTTGAAACTTAGCAAACAGAAATTGTTCAATATTAGAGCAAACAATATTAGCTTGTGAAATTTTAATGGAGTTTTCTAGCATGGGGCATGAAGATCATACCAAGACTGAGGTTGACTCCTAGAGGCAGATTTTGTATGTGCTGTAAGGATAAAGCACCTGCCACAGGAAAGCCCCCTCCCCAGTGCTCACAGTATCCTCCTGGGATAACCTTGCAAATTCTGACAACTTAGTGCAAAAAAATGATACACTGACAAAGAAATGTACAATTCAAAACTCTGTTTGCAGTCATTTGGATGCTTGGTTTTAGTGAGCACTTCATATACAAAAACAAGGTCAGCTGTTAAATGATACTTCTCACAGAAACCTCCTGGTTTTTCAAAAGCATATTCCCAAAATGCTTAGAGTCCTTTGCTACCCAAACACAGCTGTCACTCCATCTTGTGGGTGTATTTGGTTTTTAATAGGTTTCTCTAACATTTTTCCTCGAATTTAAAAATAATACTCTTTTATAAACCCAAGAAAATTATTTTTAAATAACAAGATTGGTCAGCTTTTAAAATATCCAGAGTCAGTTGTTTGGCCTTAACTCTAGGTATAAAATTTTTGCTATCCGTTATCTATTTAATTATGCATGTCACATATTTTATATTCTTAGCACACGGCAAAGCCTGTGACTAAAGTATGTTCTATGTTTTAGTATTCTATTTTTACATTAAAATGACATTCAGCTTTGGTTGTGAAAATGATTATTATTTTTCAAAAAAATAAGAACAGTTAAATGTACAAGACACGTTTTACAAAAGAGGAAATTCATTTTCAACTAGCATTGTTGATTTTAATATGAGTAAAAATATGAAAGTGCAAGTGTCTTATTCCACAAATATCACACTGAACTGTGAAAGAAAACCAAGGCAATTTTCTTTCTGTACTCAGAACTCTCTGAATTTTGGGGCTTTTGTTTTCTGTGCTTTAGTTTTTAGAGTTCTCTATCCTCCATAGGTTCGGTACGCTACTGCGAATGAGGCACAGAAAGAAGAGGGAAAGAGGAGAGAAAGCTTCTTTAACATTTTTCCTGCACAGGACACAATCAACTGTTGGTTCTCTGACCTCTACCTAAGCACTTTTGATACCAGAGGCACCAAATAAGTGGGAAAGTGGGGGAAAAGACAACAGAAATCATTAAGGGAAAGTTAGAAGGAAATGGAAAGGCAGAATGAATGATGAAGGGTCTGCCTCTTTTGCCCATTTTCCCGGTATATCTTCACACACAGAGGATTTTAGATATGAAAAGAGTTTTAAAATAAGGGCACACCACTTGTAGGTTCAATTTAATCCTTAAGTCCTGTGTAATCTGGATCAAAACTCAAAGGCTTGGCTAATGCCATATCTTACAGGAATAGGAAACAAAGCAAATCATAATTCACAAGGAGCCACAGAATTCAAAGAAATCTCAAGAAAGCTAAACAAGACTGGACATATTAGATTTATTAATTAATTTCAAAATACATTATTGTAGCACCAAGCCATGACAAGCTCCATAGAGGCCTGAGTCTCAGTAGTTTACCCTGAGGCAATACCTGGTTCTGAGAGAGATCACAAACTGAGACTACCCAGTCACCACCCAGGAATAGACCACCCAAAGGAAATTCTATCAACTGTTGTAGATAGGATCATCTGCCAGCACACACCCATCACTTCTCACCAGGATACACCTAGACAACTGTAAGCCAATCAGGAGTCCTGAACCTTAGAAATCATTCACCTTCACCTTTGGTACTATAAAAACCCATCACTATCTGAGCTCAGGGCTCTCTGATCACTCCAATACATTGGACACATGGAAAGACCGAGTTTGCAAACTTGTGTAAGAATAAAAGCTCTTTGCTTTTACATAGAGAACTCCTAGTTGGACACAGAGAGAGAATGAGTTTGCAAACTTGTGTAAGAATAAAGGCTCTTTGCTTTTACATACTCAGTCTCCTAGTTTGTTTTGGGGGAAGTCCGTAGTCTGGGCATAACTATTATAATTTTAAAATATTATCAGACCATACTAATAAAGAGGATGGGACAAGCATGAAAAGCAACACAAAGACCAGTAGAGCCGACTGAGAGCCCCAAAATAAAACCACACAAGTTTAAACATCTCAGGAGAAAAAAAAATAAAAGATAACAATAAAAACAGAAATAGTTCACACGTTGGGTGCCAGATGAAGAAGGATGCTTAAAAGAAATCCCACACTAGCTCAGAATTGAGAAAATAGATGTTTATTTATTTAGGGGTACACTCACATATCAGAATCCTCTGCTAGAATGGAGAACAGAAACCAAATCCTGCAGCTGAAAAAGAGGCCAGACGCATGCTCTACATTGGCATAAATAGTATAAGAGGCCACGCCCCAGTGGGTGGGTGACTACTGGCTGTAGGATTTCCTACAGCACCTTGGCAGACATTTTTCTGAAGAAAGTCAGATCATAAATTTGCCTCAACATCACTAACTATGAAGGGAAGGGAAGAGAATGGCTGCTACCAAAAGGGAAGACATCACCACTATTGAAGACAATATGGTTAAAAAGAATCCCTGCTATATAGCAGAGAGCTGTTTTTATATATATTTTTGGTTATGAGCCTAGCCTTTAATGGCTGAGCCATTGCTCCAGTCTGAGAAAATTGTTGAAAGACATTAAAACCAGAGATACTGGGACAGTTAATCTTGGCTTTGATTTTGTATGGATCTGGAATGAACTAAGAGATAAGCCTCCCTGGGCAGACCCATGAGGGGTAACCTATGCTAAGGTTAACCTCTGAGAATGTCTGTGAGGACTTTTCTTGGTTAGATTAACTGCAGTGGAGAAACACAACCTTAATGTGCATGTTTTTCAGGGGCAGCCCAGAGAGGAGATTAGATGGAAAAGGCTTTTGCTTTTTTAATCTATCAACCTTCCTGTCTTGGTATTGAGTTTATGCATGCTGCATGCAAGTTCATCTAATCTTTTGCTGCCACCACAGCTGCTATTTCATTTCTTCTCTGATATCAAAGTCCATCTTCTTTGGGCTCCTTTCTCTTTAGGCCCTGATGAAAAAGAATGGCCATGCTTTGCTTGCTTATCACCTAAATGTCTCATATCAAAGAAAACTGAACTGGCCTCAAATTATACTTCTTATTCATTGCTCTGTTAGCAAACTGTCCAAGAACTTTGACCACAATGGTGCTGAGTGCACTAACATTGCAACAAAGAGTGCACATTAGCTTCACAGCCCATGGATAATGAGGGTCATTCTCAAACTGCCCTTGGCAGGAACTGTGACTCACAGATAAAAGATGTAGAGTAGGGAAGTCTCCCACATCACAGGCACAGACTGTTTTTCTAATGTCACATACTTCACATTCTGCACTGCAAATGGTGTTTTCTAGTTCCACTTATGAAGAGACTTTGTCAAGATCAGAGGTTAGGTGCATTGGATAAAACAGTGTCAATTTAATGAGAACCAGTGACAGAAATACTCTCCGTTTCATTTTAGAGCCTGTACCAGGCCCATTGTAGTGACTTCTTAAGCCTCCAAAAGTTCACTTGTGTGCTCTGTACTGCTTATCTTTGAGTTCAAGACTTCTTTGAGCTACAGCTTTGTTTATGTTGAGCTACAGAGCATATGCTCTATTGTAGACTTAAAGGGTCTAACATTTCTTGGGAAAAAAACCCACAAGTGAAAGGCAATGCCATTTCTGCTGACCTTCTGGTCAATATTCTACCCAGCAATGGCAGAAAACATGGAAAATAACATCAGAATGTTCTACTGTCACTAGATTAAGGAGCACTTTGACCTCACTCCCTCCAGCCTTCAAGTCTCGTATGGATTTCTAGATGAAAGATCAATGCTCCATACAAACACTGAGATAATTGTGACTCTAAATTTATTTCTTTGGAATAGTTTGTTGATCAACACATGGAAACTTTCCCTTCTTTTTATTATTAACATTATGTGTTTCCTAGGAAAAAGTCAAAGGCTAACGAACACTGTCATAAGCTCCACTGGGCTCTGTCAGTGGATACTGCCATCTATCAGCCTCTGCTCCACTCACAGCTCTCCTCAGGTGATGCCCTGTATATCTGCTGAGGGAGAGCTAAACATTGATGACTACTGGCAAGGAAAGGTTCTCTAAAGACACCAAAGTCATATCCCTAATGATCTAGCCCATAATTTTTGGCTCTAACTCCATACCACTGTCTAAACACACTATTCAAGAAGGGAAAGTTAAACTATTCAGAAACCAATCACAACAATTTTGTTGAATCACCTTCTGCTCAATTGATCTTGTTCTAGATCATTTTTAATTATTCTCAGTTCCTGGATTTATCTGGTTTTGTTCCTTGTCTCACAGGTTCATTTCTGATGTTTTTTTCTCAGGGTTGATATTACATATTCCTCATATACAGATCAGCCTTACATGTCTAGGGAGTTCTTCTCAAAGCAGCCTTTTGTAGAGAACTTACTGCTGCCTCGCTCATTTATATCCAAGGTCTTAATCCTGGTTCTTTTGGCTAGTGTGATGACATCATTCTAGGGAACTCAGGAGATGGAGTAAGCAACACATCTGCCTGAAAGAATATTCCATCCTATGTGGTAGATATACAAGGTGGTCCACCTCTAATTCTCTTCACATCTCATTTGCACTTCAGATCTACTTCTTTTAGCTAACTGCAGACTGCATTGGCACAGGGCACTATGAGGAACCCTTGAAGCCCCAGCCTGATCTATAAACAGAGACTCAAAGTAAATATTGCTTCTTACTGTCACACCCAATGCTTTCTACAGTGAAAGTGTTACATGTGTATTACCCAAATCTCCATTTAGAACATGTGTAGAGTCTCACCTGGCTCAGTTGTTGACTTTGACTCTGAGAATATTACTAAGATTCTCTGTCTCTATCTCCACCCATCGCCAGATGGAGGTTCTATGGTGATATGCAAGATATTCATCTGTGTGGCTATAGGATGGGGCCA
>LOJH01036963.1:976-16360 GCA_001685095.1 Ellobius talpinus | reverse complement strand
GAGAAGACAGAACTGAATGCTGGGAGGAAGAAAGCAGAGTCAGGGAGAAGCCATAGGTTCTCTGCCTGAGATGGATGCCAGTTAGAATCTCTGGTAAGCTACTGCCACATGGCAATACACAGATTAATGTAGATGGGTTAAACTAATATGTAAGATAGCCAATAAGAAGTTAGAGCTAATGGCCAAGGAGTGTTCTAATTAATAGAGTTTCTGTGTGGTTATTTTGGGTGTAAGCTAGCCAGGCAGCCAGGACAAACAAGGGACCCCACTTCTTGTAACAATTGGCACAAACGGTTCCTCCCTGCAACAATTGATGCTCCAACGTGGTCAACTAAATCCTCATAAAACCTGAGAGGGTTTGAAAAAAAAGCGGCTCCTCCCTGCAATATTAACTGATTGGAAATCGCCTTTTCACATAATAAAAAGAAACAGTTTTGAGGGAAAATTAAGATGGCATTTAGCCACTTACCATTTCCAGTAGCCCAGATTTATATCTCAGTTTTCATGTATGAAATACTCTGGAATAACAATCTCCTGAGAGGAACCTGGGTATTAGCAAATGATGATTAGTGGTATAATTGTATCAGTCTGACATTATATGGGAACAGAATATACTGGTTAATCACTGATATTAAAATTCGTAATATACTTTAATGAGAGAATAGCTGCAATCTGTCCATAACATTTACACTATTTTAGAAAAGGAAAGCTTGACTTTTCAAATAAAAATTTTCCTTATCTAGAAAAGATAAGAATATACTACATATGATTGAATATTAGCTTACTAATGCCTGAAAGTATATTATGCAGGCACAGCCATGTAAGTATGATGAGCTGCAATGTATAGCATTTATCTTCCTGTGTCTCATCCAAACTGTTGAAACTAGAGACGTACTATCACTAAGACATGATTAGATTAAATGTTGGAGCACTTAATTAAGAAATAGTCACTCTTCCTTTTCACTCATATCGAGGTACATTTTTAATTATTGTTTCAATGAGCTGAATAAGGCAGAGATTATTACCAGTAACAAACTTGGACTTCATTATCTGCTTAAGAAATGTGGTATTATTATCATTATGATAATTTTAGTCTTCATATCTCTTTGCTATGTTAAGAAAGGCATTATTTGAATTTTAGATTCATTATACATTATCATATTTTTCCTGATTATGCCAAAATTGCACTTTACATATTATTTTTTATTCACTAAAATCTAAAACAGCTTCTGCTTTTGCTTGTAAGGTAGAATGTTGGGTGCTGGGAGTCACTTACTATATATAATACATAGAAGAAAGAAACATGAAAATTATCAACTTGTAATTCTTGAACCCATCAGAGAAATGGATTGGGAATCTCTAAGGTACCTTTCATAGCAGAAGGAGATGAGATACTCTAAAGAGAGATTATACAAACTATCTCATCTGTGCTGTAGAATAGGAACAATGCTTCGTACTTGCTACAACACAAATGGACTAGGAAAAATTAGTTAGAAGAACCTACAACAGACAAATATTGGAGCCTCTGTCAGTTGTATGCAGTAACCAACAAAAGGAAAGCTAGTTCTTTAAATGAAGATATTCACTTGTGGAGAAGAATAGGGTCTAGATGGCTGGGAATCCATGTCCAATGAGATGGAGGTATGTATAGGTGAATAAGACTCAATGGAAAAAATACATAGTTCTACCTACTTTTCTAAATTGTTTTTTTCTACAAAGAAATGAAATATTAAGTTGTTATAGACAGGATAGCATAAACTGCAGAAAAAAAGATAAGCAATCAACTTAGGACTTAGGACAGGTGTCCTGGTTAGCGTCAGCTATCAATTTGACACAGCTCAGAGCTATCTAAGGGACTCTCAATTGAGTAATTGCTAAGATTGACCTGTGGTCATGTAAGTGAGAGAATGTTCTGATTAATGATGAGGGAAGTTCTACTCATTGGAGTTAGCCCCATTCCTTCATAGGTGGATTTTGACCATATAGGAATGATAGATGAACATGAGGCAGAGAATAATCCAGTGAGCAGTGTTATTTCATGGGTTTTCTCTGAGTTCATGCTTAAGCTACTACCTAAACCTACATCAATGTTTGATTGTGAACTCGAAGTGTAAGCCAAATAAATTCCTTTATGCATGAACTCCTTTCAGTTAGAGTATTTTTTTCACAGCAACTGAACATATACCACAATAGCCAGTAATTATCTCCATTTCACACCCTATTCCAATAAAGGAATGTGTCTCCTAGAACAGTTGTGAGAGGCTTATGTATTAGCAACAATTACTATCAGTTGTAATAACTGTAACTCGCAAAGAGAAGAGAAGAGGAAGGTAAGAGGAAATAATGCTGGATAAACTCAACCACATGGATTAAAAACAAGGTAGTATTCAACCACATCATTCTGAGATATGAAGATAGCAATACTGAAGGAAAACTATGTGTAATGAATATATTTGAAAACTCTAAGAAAGGATTGATGAATTCAACATAATCATATCTACTAGGGCAATGCTGGCACAAAGCTTATGGGAGTAATGAACCAATATCTGCTTGGACCCACTTCACGAGATAGAAGCTGTACCTGATACTGTTTGGATGACCAAGAACTGGAATCCCAGAGACCTAGGGTAAAACCAAATACTACTGCTCCTGAAACAGAAAGTAGTGATAAAATGATTCCTAATGATATTATGCTATACTCAGAAATAAGTGCCTCATTTATTCATCATCAGAGAAGCTTCCTTATGAATCAGACAGCAAGAAATAAAAAGACCCAAGTCCCATGTTAACCTGAGAGAGAGAGAGACCTTGGAACATACAGATCTAAATGAGATGTCTCCAACAAATCCTTCCCGTTAGAGATCAGGGAACCACATAAATGAGAAGAAGGTGTATAAGGACCAGAGGGATTGGAGGACAACAAGCAAACAAGACCCACAAAATAAACATGAGCACAGTTCATATGAACTCACAGAGACTGAAATAGCAAGCATAGGGCCTACACAGGTCTGCACCAGATCCTCTGTATAGTATTATGGTTCACAGTTTAGTGTTTCTAAAGAACTCCTGAGTGTGTGAACCAGTGGGTTTCTGATTCTTGTGCTTTTTCTTGGGGCTCTTTTCCCTCTGTTGGTTTGCTTTGTCCAACATTGATGCTTTGACTTCAGTTTTATCCTATATTTTTTGTTAAGTTTTGTTATTATATATTGTAAGCATATTCTTTTCTAATTACAGAAAGGGAGTAGACTTGAAAGGAAGTGAAAGTGGAAAGAAACTGGGAGGACTGGGGGAAGGGGGACTGTAATCAGGATATGTTGTATGAGAAAAGAATCTATTTTCAATAAAAAGGTAACTTAAACAATAAGCCTACAAAATTCATATAAGGTATATATGCATATACAGAATTTTAAGTTTCTATGAATCTCAATCATAAAATAGAAAATATGAAGCCAAAAAGCCATAATCATATCTGAAATCAAAAGACAAAAGATGATTTAGGGGGGAAATCATTAAACAAAAGTTCAATTAAGGTTAGGGAAAACATGTACCCCCTATATAAACAAGTAGAGGCTCCATGATTAAAAAGGGTGAGAATCCACACAGAGAAAAAAATATTTAATGAGATGCTTTATAAGCATTTTCAACAAATAACAAAAAACATAAGTCAGAGCATGAAAAAATAACTGCAAATAAAAGATGGTTTATTTTAAAAATGAGCATAAAATGTAGAGTGTAGAAAAAACAGAGTCTGCAGATGCTTTAAGGAAAATACAAATAGGAAAGAGCTTTGAAAATATGGTAAATCTTAAGAAGCATCATGTTGGAAGATAACAAGCACATAAGAATGTGGAAAAGGAAAAAATATATTTGAAGAAGGAAAAATCAACAGTTGCCAGTGATCATAGGCTAGGAGAGATGAACATCTATTGCAGAGAGGACTGATATTTTTTTAAGATGATGCTCTAACAAATGTAGCTAACATAGCTCTAACAAATCTGAAACTCGCTATGCAGACCAGGCTGACCCCAAGTCCACAGATTCTCTTGTCTCAGCTTTCTGAGTGCTTGAGTTAAAAACAGACACTAACACATCTGGCTACTTAGAATTTTTAAGGCAAAAAGACTTTTTTATGATACTGTATTGCTGGACACATGGCATCACACTTTTGTCCAAACCCACGGCATCATGAGTGAATCTTAACACCAACTATAAATTTTGATTAGTTCATGTGTTAATGTAGGCTCATTGATTATTAAAATATAAATAAAATAGGCTATGCTTGTGACGGCATGTCTGCTGTCTTATGTTGTAAAACAAGCAGAAGTTGAGCTGGTGACTATCTAGAGCTTCACCCCCACTGATGAGCTTCCATGGTGTTGAAAGGTACTCTACATACTAATGGAAGAGAAAAGCAGTCATCAATAACACCCACCCTAAGACCCTCTGATCTACAACAGTGACCTGCTTCAAGACTTACTGGTACAATGATGAAATAAATGTTATAGGAGTAACCAACCACTTTTTGGTTTATTTTAATGTCTTCTCCGTGATACTGCTAAATAGCCCAAGATCCGGAAACTAGAAAGGTTATTGGCCTAGGAGAAATTCTACTAATTTCATTCTGTTAAAAAGACATAGCAGTAAAATGACTCTTAATGACATATTGCTAAACCCAGAGAGATGTGTCTCACTGAACCCTCAACAGAGAAGCTCCTTGCAGTAGATGGTAATTAACATTGAGATCCCCAAATGGACAATGTCCAGAGAGTAAGAGACTTTGGAGTTATCGGTCCTAACTGAGATGTCTTCATCAAACCCGTCCCCTAAGGCTCGGGAATCTATAATAAGAATATATGAATAGTATTTGCAGATTCAAAGGTTCTTCAATATTCTGTAGCTTAGGACATCCCCCATGCCGTGTTTCAGGAAAGAAAAGGATACCAAAAGCTTATTTGCCAGGATATAGAACCATGTTTTTAAATCTTATTTTACAAACACCTAACATCAGGTAAAGGGATGAAGAATATTGTGATCCCCGACATTCTTATTAATGTGATTTCTAAGCAAAGAACATTGAGATTGTCTTAATGGGATAAATTCAGGAAGAATTAAATACTAGGGACAGTTATAATAAAAAATGTCATTCTTGGTATATTTGCTAAAAATCCCGTTTTAAAATTGCTCCTTTCAATATTCCATTTAATAGAATATAATGCTAAGCTCAAAATTTGATGTTATTTATGCAAATCCAGCTTATTCCACATAAATAAGACCTGTGACTTAAGCCAGTTATTGACCTGTGAACTTTTGTTGGATTTCTCTGGTTTTATTAAAGATAAAATGAATATTGAATGAAAGAATTTGGAAATGTATCATTTTACCTAGAGGATTACTAAGTTGATAGGATTTAATGGATTTTAATTTGTCTAAGGTGTTGTCTAAGATGTCTTAGCCGTGGGGCTAAGATCTAAAAACAACACATTTGTACAAATGTCTGTTCTACAGCTTTATTCCTGGTCTAAAACTATGCATAGAAGAGGTTAAGCAGTTACAGTGTGCCAAAGATAATGTACAAACTGTAATGGTAGTAAACATGAGAAACTATGGTATTATTATCAAATATTGAATAAAGGAACAGACTTACAAAAGATGAGTTTCCTTTGAGCATGCGTGGATGTTTGCACATGACTTCTTCAAGGTAAACCCATACGCACTCTATTTCCAAAGCTAGCTAAATGCAACTCAGTCATGGATTTGCACCCTTTTTTAGTCTTGTCACCTCCCATACTTTGGATTCTCTGCACAAACATTATCTTTCCTGCAGAAGAGCAAACATAAACTAAACTAGCCACACCAGGAATATCTCCAGGCTTGCAGACGTCATTGTCACCATCACTGCCGTCAGCTAGCCCCAAGCTCACCCCAGAAGCACTGCAGTCCTTTGCATCAGTATGACTGCTCTGCCTCTCCAGTAATTCAGATTTTCTCAGTTGTGAATGTAGCATTGAGCAAGCAAATGTGTGTGTCTACTTAAGGTCTCCCCTACTAGATTGTGAATTTAATAGTGACAGGATTTGTTGAGCCCATAGATGTATTTCCAGATTTTAAGACAGAATGAAGATTGTCTTATATAAGCTACCTAGTAAATAGTTATAGCAATTACAAATGACTGGTCTATACTTTATTTTCTCCTTATAGAAAGTCGGTTTTTAAATACTAACTGCACGGAGTTGGCCTGGCCCAGCTGCTTTGAGAGGCATGTCTCATAGGTTTTTCAGGTCCATGGCTCCTGGGGCACAATGTGCCTTCCAGTTCCCGAGAGACTGATGCACTCCCTCAGGCAGTGAAGCAAGCATTCAGGGCATTTTGTGCTTCTCTGTATGTTCCCTTAGTAGTCAAGGATGCATGGAAACTTGACAGGAAAATTGGTCTTAGCCATTAATCTTGTGTACCCTGTATGACTTGGAAACTTCACTGGATCCTGGCAACTACAACTGTATTGATCCTGGCAACTGCTATTATACTCTGTTTATGAAAAAGCTATAAAAGGTCTGATTGCTATCAGTAAAATTGTCACAGCCTCAGCTGTGCTGTGGCCCCTCCAACTGGCCTGATTTAATTCCTTGCAGACCTATCAGGTCACCTTGGGCCAGTAAGTAAATGCAGGCACTTAAAACTATCTTCTATAAAGTCTGTGTGGCCCAATAATAAGAACATATTTTACTATGAATCTGTCTAATATTCTGCCTTTCCTCCCTTCTTTTTCCATGTGTCCCTTTTCCTCCTTTCTCCATTCCCTCGCTCTGGAGCTCCAGCTAGTAATATTCAGTCCTGGCTGACCTTTAATTCACAATCCGCCCGCATCAGCATCCTGAATATAGCAATTTTATACACAAGCCAGAACTCATACATCTAACACTCTCTTAATTGCATTATCTTTCATATTTATTCAGAATATTTATAGACTGCACTTGCTGAAATTTATTATCTATCTCAACAACTTACACAGAAGTCTCCTTTTAATTCATTTTCAAAGGTAGCTGAAATAGTCTATGACTTCATTTTGTATCAGTAACATGATTAGTTCCCTACATCAAAATGAAAAAATTATCAAAGACTTTGTGATAAATGAAATATAATATCATATGATAATATTTTAATGAGGAACTATAGAAGGAAAGAATTTGATAAGGTTTTGAAATTCTGAGAGGTGGCAGAAATTAGCAACTATAATTTAAGGGTATAAAATTTCAATTATAAAAGAATAAAAGCCATAGCATACTGCCTATATTAACAATAATATATTGGATATTTAAAAGAAAAAATATTTTACTTTTAATTTTATGTTCTAAATTTTACTGTATTAATCATCATCATCTGTGTGTGTGTGTGTGATTGTCTTACTGTACTTGTCGATATTCGAGGACAACTTGTGAGAGTCAGTTTTCTCTTTGCATCATCCAGGTCCTGGAAATCAAACTCAGGTTCTCCAACTTGGCAGCAAGCACCTTAACCTTCTGAGCCATTGAACCAGCCCATAATATGGAAGTTTTTTGTTTCTTTCACTTCTATTTAAAAATCTTTTGTGAACTATATTAATGAGACCAGCTCTTACGTCATTTCTATTCTTCCTTATCTCACCTCCAACTCCTCCTAAGTGGCCAACTTCATCTCAAATTCATGTTCCATTTTTCTATAATAATTATTGCTACACACACACAAACACACACACACACACAGAGAATATATATATTAAACCTTTTGACTCAATTAGTGTTGTTTGTATCTACACTTGTTTAAGAGTGACCACTTTGAGTTGTATTCGCTATCACAGGGTTTGTTCCTGGAGAAAACTGATTCACCCTCCCTCAGCAGTCATTGATTGCCTTCATCCAGAGCTGGAGCCCTGAGAAAATTTCCACATCCATATTGGCATGATTTTTTTTCATTATGCAGTCTTGTTTAAACAGTAATAATGTTGAGATATCTCTATCACCCTGTCATGTATAGAGACATTCTCTCACAGCACACTTGCAGGTCCTCTCGATCTTAGAATCTATCTGTCCCCTTTTTGACAATGTTCCCTGAGCTTTAGGTGTAGGAGTTACTTTATAGGTGTGTATAGACTATGTCTGAGCATCCAGTGACCATGACCAGTTGTATATCTGTAGTAACCTTTGTCTTCTGGATAAAGAAGCTCTTTTGGTGAGGGTGAGAGCTACATTTACCTGTGATATAAGGACAAAATCCTGAGTAGGTGTTGATATATCCAAATCCTCTCATGGCATCTGGTTAAGTAAACATGAGACTATGGTTTCTTTTTGTTAATGTTGTAAATTGTATATATATATTAAATAAATGTAGAACATTAAACTTGTAATCTGGAAATAAAACTCAGACTGATATAGTTCTTTACTTTTATTATTGAGCAATTCGATTTGCTCTTATTTATGATTTTTGCATGACGTTTAAGACTATTACCAATGATCATATCTTGATGTGCACTTGATAGAGTGGTGTCAAGCTTCTTTTGACCTCAGACACGAATAAAAATCCATCCTTTTCCAGAACTTAGCTGTGTACTGTTTTTATTGTAATTTAAAATTGCTTCACATACACAGAGCTGTTCACTTTCTTTTTGCATCAGAATTGGTTAGCACTTTTATCTGAGAAATCACCTTTCATATCTAGATTGGAAGAGTAGACAGAAGTGCAGCATGTTCTTAGCATGCACAAGGCGTTCAATGTAATTAGTATCACCTGAAAAGAAGGCAGAAAGGGAGGGAGAGGAGAAAAGAAAGGAGAAAAGAGAGAAGAAGGAGAAAGAAAATCCATATCTAGAGATTTTGTATAGGAGAAATTTTTTCCCATTTCTGGTACTTGAAATTATTAATTTACTGTTTTCTCCATGTTTAGTAAAATATTTTATACTCTTCATATGGTTTATATGCTAGCATTATTGATAATTGTTGTCTAATTTACTTATTTCTGCTTATAATCTACTTTCCTTCTTTTTTCTTTTTAAATTTAATTTTCTATTTAGCAAATAATTTTCAAAGTCAATGTTTAATCAGTATTAATAATGTTAATATCAATTAATATTCATTAATAATATGAATGAATAACAAGACTTTTATATATAAATCATAAGTTTATGCATATATATCACATATGACCTTAAATTCAGTTATTTAATTTTCATAAGTTTATTTGTGTCACATATTTATTACTATTCAGTTTAAAATTTTTTGAAGTTTTATTATGATATCTTTAAAATTCATGGGTAACTTAGAAATGTATTGTTTCATTTCATAGACTTTGAGGAATTTTTAGTGGTTTTTCTCTTTATATTTTTTTATTTTGGAGAACAAGTGAGAGGAAACAAACTTTTTTATAGTGTTTTTATTTGAAATACCCTTAGCCTTTTCTTTCAATATGTCATCAATTATATAGCTATTTTGTGTATCCTTGAAAGCAATTATATTGATTAGGGAGTCTGTAGAAGTCTACATACATACATTATGTAAGTTTACTAAGCAAGTTGTATAATATTCTCTAACAGATTGTTTCTTAGATTTTCCTTCCAATAGCTAAAAGTTGTAGAAAATTATCTTTTAAATATTATTATAGAATCATATATTCATCGTGTGTGTGTGTGTGTGTGTGTGTGTGTGTGTGTGTGTTTCGAGACAGGGTTTCTCTGTGTAACAGTCCTAGCTGTCCTGGAACTAGCTCTTGTAGAACAGACTGGACTTGAACTCACAAATATTTGCCTGCCTCTGCATCATGAGTGCTGGGATTAAAGGCCTGAGAGACCACCATCTGACTAATCAAATATATTTTTCTTTGTAATAGAGAAGTGTCCTTTGCTTATGCCTTATTGTGCTTCTGCTTTAATATCTTCCCTGACATCAAAGGAGATGATTCAGTTTCCTGGCCACTTTCCTTTTATGTACTTCTCGATATTTTCCCTTCCTGATGTTCTGCATCCAATTACATAGATTCCTTAAATTTCTGCTTAGGTTGACAATGCTATTTCTGCCATCATTAGTTCAGCTGATGATTTGTGTTTTGAAAGTGTGTAATCTTTATTTCCTTTTCGTATGATTACTGTCAAATTTCAGGTTAAATTTTCCTAATTTTATCATTTCTGTTCCTCCAGTCCTATGTTTTCATAATCCAACTATTTTTGTTGGTTTTAAGTATTATCTAGTTGGTAACTTTTCTATTTATCTTATTATTTTATAATGCTTAATATTATTCTATTAATTAGATTTATCTTAAATTATGATAAATCAATTCAAGACATTAAGATGCTAAAACACTACTTCTTTCTTTCAATATATTGATTCAAGCCTCAACATTTCATTATTCAAAAACACACATTTCACTTTTAAGCTTCTTATTCTGAAAACCTATGTCATTGTTAAAATTCTCTCTAGTTTTATATTAAGATTAAAATAAAAATGGGAAAGGTTGGTAACTAAGTAAATTTAAATCCATTACTTTATCCACATGAAATCTGCAAGTAATTTTATACCAACCTGACACAATCTAGAATAATTTCAAAAGAGAAAGTATCAACTTAGAAAATGTTCCCATGTAATCTGTGGGCAAGCTTGTGGTGAATTGTCATAGCTGCTGATTGATATGAGAAAATTGAACTCACTGATGTAGTGCCAGACTTGTATTCCTAGGTGCTAGGGGAAAGCAGGCAGAAGAAGTCGTGAGGAACAAGCCAGTAAGAAGCACTCCTCCATGACCTTTGCCTCAATTCTTCTTTCCAGGTTTCTGTCTTGTGTTCCTGACATGACTTCTAACGTTGATAGAGTCTGACCTAGAAGTGTAAGCTGAAATAAGTCCTTTTCTCTCTGCTTTTGGTCACAGTGTTTTTTCACAGTAGTGGTGTGGGACAATTCTGTATTCTGTCTATTACGTTTTAAATAAACACTGATTGGCCAGTAGCCAGGCAGGAAGTATAGGCAGGACAACCAGACAGGAAGCAGAGGCATGTCAATGAGTACAGGAGAATTCTAAGAAGGAGGAAGGCCTTCACTCCACAGTCCTGCCCAGACAGTGAGGAAGGAAGATGTGACCCACCCTGCTGAAAAGGGTACCGAACCATGTTGCTAACATATACTAGAATAATGGGCTAATATAAGTTATGAGTTAATAAGAAGCCNGCCAGTAGCCAGGCAGGAAGTATAGGCAGGACAACCAGACAGGAAGCAGAGGCATGTCAATGAGTACAGGAGAATTCTAAGAAGGAGGAAGGCCTTCACTCCACAGTCCTGCCCAGACAGTGAGGAAGGAAGATGTGACCCACCCTGCTGAAAAGGGTACCGAACCATGTTGCTAACATATACTAGAATAATGGGCTAATATAAGTTATGAGTTAATAAGAAGCCTGAGATAATGGGACAATCAGCTTTATAACTTATGTAGATTTTCTGTGTGATTCTTTGGGACCTAACGACTGTGGGAACCCCAACAAGCAGGCTCTCAAGTTACAAATCTAAGGCAAACAGTTGGAGATATTATAAAGGTAAAGTATCCTAGATTCTCTTAAACATATAAGCAGATCAGATCATTGCCAAAAATAATATTCTTTTAACTGAAATTTCTATGAAACTTGAACAGATTTTGAGTTTCATTTGTACATGATTTCTGTATTCCCATGATCCTGGTATTGGGGTTCTGCCCAAGAAAATATGCTGAATGCTTTTAAAAGCAGGCTGGATGAATCCATAATGGGGAAATTGTGAGTGACCAAGAAACAACATCAAGCTGAAAAAACAAGAAATAAAGAATTTCATTAGAGTTGAAAATGTGCAGTAAAAGGAAATCAGTGAATTTGAGCTAAAATAGCAAAAACATGAAGGATGTAGTAAAAATAAAGTCTAACTTTTTAAAATCAGTAAATAAAAACACAGTCAGAACTTTTGGCTTCATTAAGAGGGAATCCAATTTTACATCAAAGTAAAAAGTATAAGTCATTAGAATATTGAGATGGTAGTGTTGACTGCATAAGAAATTGGATAGTGTCTTCAAAGGGCCCTCATTATTTTAAAGCTATGAAAATATTTGCCTTCAGATCAAAATTATGTAGATATCTAATTCAAAGAAGGAAATGAAATACCTTTGGGGGATTAGGAAGTGTGGGAATTAAAAATTCCTAATTTCTTTTTCTCATAAGAAATGAAGTGCATTATTTTCTTTTTCTCTTCATCTGAAACAGCAGTTGGGCCAAGTTGGCCAAGTAAGGAACAGAAACATTGAGTTTGCTCCATGTAAGATTTTTTCCTTTTTATTTTCTTCAGAATAAGTGGCCATTTCTTTATTTTTTAAATAAACTTGTATTTCTCTTCTTTTCAGCCCTCAATTCTGATTCATTTTAATTTTATACTCTTTATTAATTGTTAGACTAAGATAAATTATTTAAATTAATTATTAAATTATTAATTGTTAGTCTAAGATAAATTATTTAAAGATATTTCTCCTATAGATTCTAAATAAGAGCTTTATTATTCTCTGATTCTGATTATGGAATCTCATTTAAAATTTAAATTTGGGGATAAGAGGTGGTCAATAAGAAAGAAAGAGAAAAGAGAAGTTGTGGCAAAAATGTTCAAAAGATATTGATGAAACTGTCATTGTGTGGCCCATCATTTTGTACAAATAAAATATACAAACAAAATTTAAATATTTAAAATTTTCCTGTCTTTGGATTTTTTGTTTTGATACAGTGAAATAAAACATGTTCTTTCTATTTTTGTGGTTTTATACTACTTCTCCTTGTTCAATTACACCTGCAATATCAGAATAAATATTTTTTTGGAAAATATGCCAATGAGGATGGTTGTGGTGAACTTCTTACTGCTCATCACTGGATTTTCTAATCACTGAAAATAGCAGACTTTTCTAGGAATTCTCCCTATAGTCATCCCAAATCTCTTTCTGTGATACTTCTGTGGCCACTCAAAGTACATACATCTTATTAAATTCATTTTGCTTTATATATATATGCTACTCCTGATATAAGCCATAAATTTAGTGGAAAATATTTGGAAAATGTGACCTAATCACATAAAACAACTTCTAAAGTTTTTGTTGACTGTCTGAAGAATGCATTGCAGTTAACTCCAAATACATTGTCATTTTGTTTATGCTTAGGAATGGGAGTAATCAAAATGTTTTGAGGGGCAATGCCAATGTCTGAATAATTGAAAAAGTTCCTCAATAACTAAAATTTTAAAATCAAATTCCTTTAAAGACAACTTGTAATATTTATTGATTCATCTTGTAAATACTATGCCAGTTGAAGAGAATTTTAACTTTCAAAACAATAAATAATTAGGTTTCCCCCTAAATTAATAAAATATTCCAGAAGCTATTTGTAGTACTTAATTAAACTATAACCCAAAGACACCAATTATGATAAAATGCTTCTCCAGAAAATTTACTATCTTGTCTTTTAAACAAATCTAAGCACTGTGACTGTGCAGAAAGCAGCAGATGAAGGCAGGGGCAGAACTCTCTAGTGTTGTTCCTCTCAGGGACAGGTACACCTTGTGATAAGTGCTCGTCTCAAACTCAGTTTTGCACATATGATATGAACGTATGCATCTAGGTGAGAGATTTGACATTCTCAGTAAGTCTGAATACTGGTTTGGAAGTTTTGTTGAAAGTGTTCAGTTAATGAAAATGGGGGAAAAATGAGGCAAAGATCTCCAATATTTTATAAGAGAAACAAATGAGAATCTGTTAGTGCTTTGTCTCAGAAGTGCTTTCTTACTGTTAGAGATTGGTAGCTTATGCAAATTTTTTGTGATTTCTGAATCAATTAGATCATTCTCATTGTGACTACTCCACAAGTGCCCTTTCTTTGTTCTAAATCTAACTATGCCTTTGTGTTTGTCTCTATGAACTAGAGTTGTCCAAGAGACATTTAGAATCTTTCCTGAGTAGCATATACAGGATATCTTAAAAGTTAAGGAAAGCCTACTATAGTACCTGTAAAGCTCATCTGTGGATGCTAGCATTGGTGAAATGATAAACCTGGAGGAATATATCCAAGTATGTTTGCAAGAAGGCTGAAACCTAAAGTGATGCATTGTTGCAAAACAATGTATTTTATTAGCGCACCTTCTAATGAAATATAGAATTAAATCTAAAAATTAAATTTAAATTTATAGAAAGCATTTTAATTCTGAAATTGAGGCACAAGCTGCAGTCATCAGATGAAAAGAATTATTCACATCAGTATGTGTGTTTTATAAAAATAATTTTCAAAATTGGAGAATTATACAACTTTTAAATTTTTTCAGTTCGGTTAACAAATTGAATATTATGCAATTTTAATTTCATATATAAAAACAACTACAGGAAAATATAGTAACATTTGTGTGTTATTAGTTAAACATTAAGCTTTAGCATCAAAATACATCCCAAAATTTAATGAAAATGAATATAGACCATATCCTTATACATGGGACTCAATGTAGATAGTCCTAAGGGGAAAGTTTGGAGCACTAAGTGCCTATAGCAAAATTTTGAGGGATCTCAAGTTAATAATTTAATGATGCAGCATATCCTTTGAAAGAACAAGCAAGCAAGCAAACAAACAAATAAACAACAAAAAAGCAATATAAAACAGTAGACAGGGAAGAATAATCAAAATCATAATATAAATTAATAGCTATTTTTCTCTTTTCCTGTTTTATACTTTAAGTAGTTTCAGATGACTGTGGTATACATAGCCCTTTTATTGGTTACCAAATCTACATTGTTGGGAAACTTTCCAGGTTAATTTATTAGTATGGTGATAATTTTAGTTCAGCACAGACACCATCCTAGACTCCATTTTGTGGAATATATTTTTTCCCTCAGTAACCCATATATCATTCAACAATGTATTATTTAGTCAACAAGTGTTTCTGTACTTACTATTATGGCCTTTAATTTTTATATCTATTGTGGTTTCTGTACTTACTATTATGGCCTCTATTTTTATATCTATTGGGGTCAGATAAAATGTAAGAAATTATTTCAATTTTTCTGTTTGTTGAAACTTACTTTGTATATTAATATCTGTTTAGCTTTGGAGAAAATTCTATGGACTGCTGAGAAGAATGTATACTTAGTATTTGGGTGAAATGTTCTATAGATATCTGTTGAGTCATTTCTTTTTATGAAATATATGCTCTATATTTGCATATTTTATTATGATATAATGTTTCTTCATAAGTTTTTTCCTGAATGACTTAGCTATTCCTGACAATGGGGTATACAAATTATTCAATATTACTATGCTAGTGTTAATATGTGGCTTTCAATATCATCAAATTGTTTTAAGTAACTGGGTATGACTGTGTTATATATATA
>LOJH01036962.1:2104-15384 GCA_001685095.1 Ellobius talpinus | reverse complement strand
TCTATAGCACATCATTCTATAGTGCATCTCTCTATAGCACATCTCTATAGCGTATCTCTCTATAGCACATCTCTCTATAGCACATCATTCTATAGCACATCTCCCTACAGTGTATCTCTATATAGCATATCTCTCTTCTGCTGAAAGGATGAGCACAGATCCTCTCTCTGATGTGATCTCTGCAATGCTGTTTTACCAGTTTCTCAAGCACAGCCACTATCATTCTCTCCATTAGGCTCTGTAGCCCAACCAAGATTATGATGCCCCAGTTAAAAAAGAAAACTGGACTTAGGAATGCCCCATGATTATTCAGGGCCACAGAGTTGACAAGATGCCTTGACCCCATCCTGTCTGTCTGGAAATTTGATAGCTCCTTCTTTTTAACTTTGTTGATAAAAAGATCCTAGTCTCTGTTTTCACAACCATGTAAGATGTCTGACTCTCCTGATGGTTAGGACCACCTAAGGAAGAACAAGATAGATGGTACCTGTGAAAGTGCCAATCATGGGTAGCACTGAACAGACTCAGGAGTTGCCAGCTTCCTTCCCTCCAATCTTACATAGCTACTCAGAAAGTTGAAGGGGTTTGAAGACACTGTAGCCTAAGAGCAATGCACCGTGAAGATACTAGCAATCACCATCATGGTCACGTATCACATTCTCAGTCCATCTAAAGATTCCAGTCTGAAGCATGCACATTGCTTAATCCTCATTAAACCTTACAAACCAATTCAACTCAAAGACATTCTCGACTTGCAGCAATCGGCAAACCCATCCCTGTGAGCCACAAATGGGGCTGTCAACTCTTACCACTAAGGCAGAGAAATGCCAGAAAGAATGGCAGATCTGGAGAAGCAGAGAGCTTGGCCTGACAGCCTAGACTTGAATAAATTGTATTTTCTGCCCGGGGGCGATAAGGTGTAAATCTGAAGCATGTGTTACACTTACCCATCATTATGTCCTGAAATAGGGAAGGAGAACTGCATCTTGTCCGAAGTTTGTAGAAAAATTGTGCTCTGTGTAAATAGCTCAGCAGCCTTTGATGCTGAGCCGAGAGGGAAATAATCCTCAGAAAAACAGGCAGGAGCAGCAGACTCCACAGCCCAGGAAGGGAGGCAGCGGAGGCACCAGCCAGTAGGCACTGTGCTTTCTCAGAGCTCCCGGGGCTGCACACACAAAGGTAAACTGTCTCCCCATCATCTTAGCTCCTGATAGGATTGTTTGTTCTAACATCTTCGTAGAGATGCAAACGTGTTTGGTGCAGGTAAAGAGGAAGCTGAGTAGGAGACAGGGGAGGGGAGAGGACTGGATAAGACTTCAGCATGAGCACTGGACAGAATCAGGTGTCGCTAGCCAGCTTACAAGTGCACCTGATGGAGGTAGACAAGGGGACATGGGGCAGCAACACCTTGGAACCCATTCATTCACTCACCCATTGATTCATTCATCCATTCAACAAAATACATACTTCCTGTCGTCTAGAAACTTACAGTCTAGTGAAGAAATAATGATCTAGTTACACCCTGTGGCAGGGAAACAGAGTCGGTGAGATAATAAGGCAAGAAGGCTGAGCCCATGCAGATCCTGGAGCCAGAGACTGAGGTGGGTGAATGAGGCACGTCTGGAAGGATTAAATGTGATGCATGCAAAGTATGTGGGGAGAATATTCCAGACAGAAGAAACCTGTGGACAGGCCCTGTGGGGGAAGAGCAGCTGGACCTCCAGGAACTGAATTCCCTGGGAATGTGGAATATAAAGGGGAAGAGGGGAGCAGGAGGATGTGTAAGGCTCTAGAGGGTCTGGGGCTTTAATAGAAGGCATTAGGCTTCTTCCTGATGGGCCTGTGTTGTGTGACACTATTCCTAGGGAGGTCTGAACAGGGCTACTAACCCCAAACAGGGAACTAATGAAAACAGATCAAAGTGTGGCTACCACGCTTGTTCGACTTGGTAAACCAATGAGTTTTATTGGAGTTACTTATAGGAATGTGGGTGCAAGGTTACTTACAGGAGCAAGAACAACTCAATGACAACTCCACCACCAAGGTGCACTGAAGGTGCACAAAAGCAAGAAACTGGGAGTGTATTGTACAGCCCGCAAGCCGCTCAACAGGTTGGATGGGGTTTGTCTTTTGTAGATAGCTCTGCTAAGCTCTGCTTCCTCCAGTCTGCCTGGCTGCTCTGAGAGTCTTCCAGGCAGCTAAGCTCATTTGACAGTGTCTCAGCAATCGTTACTGCTTATATATGCTTGCGGAGATAGGGGCCCAGTGAATCTGGTCAGTTTTACAGACTTCCTGAAGCTATTTTGAGCTGTTTACTTCCTGTCTTAATGAGTTTCCCTGCAGGATGGGGTGTTGCACCTCCCCTTGGAGCATCCTGTTGTTTCACCTCCCTGTAAACATCTTAATGAGCTTTGCTCCAAGATGGAAGGTTTTTCGCTTGGAGGGAAGTGCAGCACAGCAGCCTGACTTGCAAGAAGAACTTGGTGGCCATAGACCACCAGACTTGATAATGGTCAGCCTGGTGCCCAACCCTGACCCACTCTGCCCGATCAGTCCACACAGGCACACTGGAGAATGTGCACACTGCCTCCTGGGAGTAAGGCCAGCAAATAGAAGCCTGGTGTGAGTGCATTGGCAGGAACTAACATCTGGGCTGGAATGAGGGCCCAGCCTGGCAAGGGTCTGTCAAAGAGCAGGATGTAACTCTCTGTGCACCCTACACTAAGGGACTTTCCACTCTCATCTCTGCAGAGAAGGACTACAGCTCACTGGCTTCAGCTCCCGCTGAGCCTGCATAGAGCAGACAAGCAGTAGCTAAGAGAAGTTCACAGGGGAGGGACCAAAGAAAGCTCTACATCCAGTTCAACTGAGGGAGACCACAACAAAGAAGGACAGAGATTTCAATGAGTGTTCCACTGGGACACATCCACACTGTGGACCGTAGGGCAGCCTCAACCTCCCTGGTCTTCGTGCCCTTATCTATAAAGGAAGGAGGATGAATGAGATGATCTCCTAGACCACTCCATCCTTCTCTGTTGCTGGGGGTGGAGGTGTCACTGCCTTTATCAAGTCACTTGGCACAGCACTTGTGTGGCCAGGCTAGGATCTGGACTAACTTCAGGAATAGACAGCACATTCTATTCTCGGCCCAATATTCTAAAGGTCAAGGGCTAAATACTGGAGGAAAAAGAAGTTAATTGGGGCAGCTGGGATGTGCAATAATTAGACACTGGGCTGGAATTTGCTTTTACCAACAAATCTCGCCATGTGGATGGGCTAAGTATAATTATGGGTAGTTTTCGAGGCTAAGTGTTTATGGTGTCTATACAAATTAAGGAAAAGAAGGGAGGGCTTTGTTGAAACTCCCCGGAAGTCGTTCCTGACATAGTCAACCCCTTGCAATGATTGTGCTCTCTATAAAATGCTCTGCTCGTTACAGTGGCCTTACCAGCATCTCTCAGGGGACAGGTTCGTTAGCTGAGTCCAGTCACTGTGTGCAACAGCGACGAGAAAGTTCAGTTCTTAGAGGAACTGTTTGCTTTGGGCTTTTGGCTCTCTAGCTGTTCTCCCACCATAAGCCGAGAGACCACCAACCTGGCCAGTACAGCTAGCCAGTGATTGAGTCATTCTGTATAACGGAGAAGATATAGGCCCTGCTGTTCTACTCGCCCTTCTTGCAGATGCTAAAGGCAGGGTTTTGCAGCCATCCTGTTCCTTGCACGTTGTAGCACGCATGAATACTGACTGGCTGATTAAAAACAAGCAAAGTGGAGAAGCAGCGAAGAAGATGCTTCCTCTGGGAGGTAACCCAGTGACCCAGAGCCCTGTGTTCCTTCTGGGACAGCATAACCAGGGAGTTGCGTTTGACGGGGATTTGAATCCCAGCTTCTCTTGTCACTAGTTGTGGACTTTTAATTTCCTTGATTTCCATCTCCGCACAATGGGACTGTGATACCTGTCCACAGTCACTGCTGTGAAGACTAAATGCAGGAACCATCCAAAGTCCAACACAGTGACTGACGCATGGTTCCCTTTGTCTTCCTTTTTGGGGCCCTTAAGAGCTACACAAGAAAGGCAGTCCCCAAGGCAGCACTTGCGCTCAACCTGGCCCCGACTGAATGGCAGGGAGCCAGAGGGAAGTGGCCTGCACCCAGATCTCAGTGGCTGCAGGAATTCAGTTCAGTCAGCATGGCTTTCTTCCAGCCAATCTTGCCAGATGTATTTGGCTTCAGCTTGAGGTTGCAAAGTGGTTATATAACCAAAAAATAAAAAAAAAAGAAAAAGACTAGCATTTACAGAAAGCTCATAGTTTTTAGAGCATTTTTGTATGAATTATCTCAGCTGATCCTCTCAGTGACCTTGAGAAGAAGCAGAGTCCTGGACTAGAACTCCCATTTTACAGACAGAGGAACCATGGCTTAAAGGGTTTATTTGGTGCATTTAATACCAAATACTGAGGGACAATGTGAAAACTTTAACAAAGCTCTCTCATCCCTTGCCCTGGACTTCTTCCACACGACATCTTTATGATCATGCTTTCATCAAGCAAAAATAGAGTAAGCCTGTTCTGTGTGCCAGCTAAGTGCTCGGACTCAGAAGTGAAAGGCGGAGTCAAGTTCTGGAGAGGTGCATTCAGTATGATGGCAGCTGTGGGGAAGACACAAGGAGAGGCAAGGAAAAAGGGTCACCCAGCCTGCAAGTCTTCCTGGAGGAGAAGAGGCGTCAGTTTAGCCTTGGAGACAGTGAGTGGTTGTCCAGGCAGAGAAGAATGAGCAGACTTACAGGTGGCAGAAGTAGCAAGTGCAAAGGCAGAAGCAGGTAGACCAGCAGGGTATACTCCAGGGCTACAGACCTATTGCCCTGACTCCACCTCCACTCTCTCGCTCATCCACTCATTTAACATATATTTATGGCATCTGTGTGCCAGACACTGCATGAGCTACTGGGGGGAAGACGCATGAATGTGTAAGCAGATGTAGTCCCTGAGACCACGGACTTGACCATCCCATAATGCCTGCAGGCTGAGGCAGGAAGGAAGAGGGCAGGAAGTGGCAGGTATGGTGAAGAGCACATCACAGAAGGCCGGGTGAAGAGGTTGTCGATTTCAACCTGCAGGAAATGGACTGGCCTTAATAGATTTTCAGCACAGGATCTACTTCAGAAAGATAAACTTATAGGGTAGCTAAAGAGAGTTGTCTAGAACTCCAAGAGCCAGCTAGGGAACCAGAGCAGCGGTGACAAGAAAGGGCCATTTCTATCCAGCAGGATAGAAAGAATGGCTAAAGTCATGGCAGATGTGGGGGAGGGTATTGATGAACCTTGATGGCTGCTTATGTATGGGATGAGAAAAAGACTGGACAGTGAGACTGGCAGGGGAGTCTAGGTTGAGCCCCTTGACAAGCAGATGCTGTTCCCCCAGTGGGAATTCTGGGAACTGTTGGTAGGGTGTGTGGCTTTCCCTGGGGAGAGGCCAACAAGTGGCTATTCACTCAGCTGGGGCACCCATGACAAAGAATAGGTCCACCCAAGCGCAGCCTCATGTTGGGGTTATCACCAAGATGGATAAGGGTTGCTTACAAAATATGGATGGCCCAAAAGTAGTGACATCACCAGAAAGTCCACCTCAGCGTGATTTATAGCTCACAGATCTTCATCCCTGAAGCTCCCTATGCTACCTCCAGGCAGCTCAACCCTATGCAAGAGTCTCCTCTCCTGCAATTTGTGAGTTTTGTTTATTTCCTGTGCCTTGTAAGTTTCGTTACTTCCTACCTCTTGATGTACCTCTCTGGCCTTCAGAAGAAAATGTTTCTGATGTGGAAGAAATAGCAACATAAGTAGAATATTGGAGCAAGTCCTGTGGCTTCTGGGACAGGCGGAGTGTGGGGAATCTGTGGAACATCTGGGAGGTGTTTCTCAGAAGTGGTGTCATTGTATCTGCAGCCTGGGAAGGAGCCTGAAGCTGGGGGTATGGCTTAGAGGGTCAAGAGTTTCAAGATGATGTTACGTGCTTGGAAGTGGGTGGAATTTTCGGGTAAATGGGGTACCCAGAAGAAAAAGAGGTCAGACATCACTCAACAAGCCCCTGGGAGTACCCACGTTTCTTATTTGAAACCAAAATCTTATTTGGAAGACAACCAGCCATTAGGCAAGATAAGAAATAGAGAAATCATTAGTATAAGAGGGTTAAGATTAGTGGGCAGTAGGGACTCTGGCCAGCTGTGGGAGTTCTAAGGTCTTGCCCATCCCTGGAGCTCAATGTGATGTCACCATGTGCTTTTCTCTCTCTCTTTTTCTTCTCTCCTTCAGGTGTTTACAAAATATGGGAAGTGTTACATGTTTAACTCAGGCGAGGATGGCAAGCCTCTGCTCACCACAGTCAAGGGGGGGACGGGCAACGGGCTGGAGATCATGCTGGACATTCAGCAAGATGAGTACCTGCCCATCTGGGGAGAGACAGGTGAGCTGGGCCCAGAGACTCTGGCACCGGGTGGTGGCAAGGGATGCAGGCTTCCCTTAGAAAGGTTGATGTGAGCCAAGTAGGTTGTTCTTTGGCAAGGGGTCAGGTTTACTCTGACAGATGGTGAATCTGTTCCTGGCATGCTTATGCCCCTGGTTCCCTCGGATTCCTCCAGGTTAGAGGATAAAGGATGTGAGTATTGGGGAGAGAGAGAAAGCAGGGAGAGGAGGTATAGAAGAAGGTTCAAAGGAACTGTTATGGTTTGGTGGGTGAGTGGTTTGATCTAGGGGAGAAGAGGGTGGGATAGACCAACATAATCTTCTCTGAGCCATCCCAAATACCAGATCTATCCATGAAGTCCAACTACAAGGACACCAGGACTTACTTGGGGACAATGGAGGAGGCTACAAGGTGTTAGAAAATCAATGGACATGGACCTAGGGACATGGCACCATGCCAGTGTAAGGCCCTAGAGTTCTGTGTGTGCTGGTTTAAGTATTCATTCTTTTTATTCTGTAGTTTATCATTAACAATCAAAGTAAGGATGTTATGATGTGTCCTAGTTAGTGTTTCTGTTAATATGAAGAGGCACCATGGCCACAGCAACTCTTTTAAGAAAAACATTTCATTGGGACTGGCTTACAGTTCAGAGGTTAGTCTGTTGTCATCATGGCAGGAAGCATAGTGCATAGTGGCGTGCAGGCAGACATGGTGCTGGAGAGGTACCTGAGAGTTCTACGTCTAGAATGGCACACAGCAGGAAGAGACAGTGAGCTCCTGGGCCTAGCATGAGCTTCTGAAACCTCAAGGCCTACCCCTAGTGAAGCACTTTCTCCAAAAAGACGACATACAATCCAGAAGGCCACACTTTCTAATAGTGCTACTCCCTCTGGACCTATGGGGGCCATTTTCATTCAAACCACCACATGGGAGGGGGGAGACTAAGTCATTGATCACAGCCTAGTAAAAGGAAGAAATGCTCCATGGTAGAAGTGGGGACACAGGAAAAGGCTCTGGGTACACAGTGTAATTTTGAACGGGGTCTTGAGATGGTCTTGAATTATCTAGGTGAGACTAATGTCATCAAAATGGTGTCTATAAGAGGGGCATAGGAAGGTCAGAAGAGGAAAGGGCAGTGTGATGTAGCCATAAGCCAAGGAATGCAGGAAATTTCTAGAATTTCACCATAAAAAGAATATCAAGATGTGTCCAAGACTAACAGTCAGAGATAAAAATAGTATCTACATAGTAGTAATGTTGTACACAGGGCACATCAGGGAGTATCTCTGTCGCTGTACTGTTGCTGTGAAGAAACACCATGACCACGGCAAACTCTTATAAAGGAAACCATTTAACTGGGGCTGGCTTACAGTCTCAGAGGTTAGTCCATTGGCATCATGGTGAGAAACATGACAGCGTGCAGGCAGACATGGTGCTGAAGAAGTAGCTGAGAGTTCTACATCTGGGTCTTCAGGCAGCAGGAAAAGAGAGACTCTGGCCTAGCTCTTGCTTCTGAAACCTCCAACCTCACCCCCAACATACTTCCTCCAACAAGACCACACCTACCCCAACAAGGCCTAATTATTTCAAATAATGCCGCTCCCTGGTGACCAAACATTCTTATTCAAACCACCACATTCTACTCTCTTGCTCACATAGGCTTATAGCCATATCATAATGCAAAAAAATACATATTCAGTCCAACTTCAAAAGTCCCCATGGTCTATCACAGTCTCAACACTGTTTCAAATTCCAAAGTTCAAAGTCTCTTCTGAGAATCAAGGAAATCTCTTAACTGTAACTTTGTAAAATCGAAATCAAAAAGCAGATCGCATACTTCCAACATACAATGGCACAGGATATATATTACCATTCCAAAAGGTAGGAAAGGGAGCAAAGTGAGAAGGAAATACTGTACCAAAGAAAGTCTGAAAACCAACTGGGTAAACTCCAAACTACATCTCCATGTCTGATGTCAAAGGGCTTTTCAGATCTCCAACTCCTTTTGGCTTTGTTGGCTACAACACACTTTTCTCTCTTGGGGCTGGTTCCACACCTAGTCTGCAGCTCTCAGCAAGTATCCCATGGCTCTGGCATCTCCAGTATCTTGGGGTCTTCAACACAATCCAGGCTTCACCTTGGAGTCTCTAACACGATCCAGGCTTCGCCTTCACAGCTTCATGCAGTGGCCTCTCTAGGCCTCCATTCAGGGACACCCCTGCCACATAGAGAAAGATTGCACAACACCTTTCTTCTGCCCTTGACTCTAAAACAGAACCATATAGCTGAAGCTTCCAAGTTCTGTTGCTTGCTGGGGATTTGAATTTGACCCCTCATTCAAATATATTTTCATAGGCTTTCTGTTTTCTGTGGTTTCCTTTACTTTTCTTTAATTCCTTTTCACAAGTTAGAAGCTTAGTTGGGTGGGGTCTTGCCCTGAGTTCACTGTTCCTTTTATTCAGTTTAGCATCAGGCTTTCCTTTAAGCTCTTTATCTCTTTGAGCACTAGTCTTAGCTCCATTACACTTCCTAGTGCTCCATTTCTCCTCAAACTGTACATTTTGTATTTTTTTCTTGCTCATCTTACTCCTTTTCATTATAGATCTGCATAAGAGTGTCCACGAACAACCGCATGACACACTCAGTAGGCTGTCTTGAAATCTCCTCTGCAGCACAAAAATTCTTCAATTGTTTGCCTCAGGCAGATTTTCTGGACAGGGTCAAAAAACAGCCACATTCTTTGCAAAAATATTGCAAGAATGATCTCTGAACCACTTACTTATATTCTCCCCCACTGAAACTTCTTGAGCTCTGGCCCCCCCACCGTTCAAAATGCCCTCCGTACTGTCTTCTATGTTCCTACTAGGATGGCCCATTAAGCCCCACTTAAAACATTCAACTGCTTTCCTCATCCAAAGTCTTAAAATCCATATTCTGCCAACAAAGAGCATGGTCAAGCCTATCACAAGAATACACTCCCTGGAATTAACTTCTTTCTAGTCATTGTTCTATTGGTAAGAGACAACGTGACCATGGCAACTCTTATAAAGGAAAGCATTTAATTGGGGTTGGCTTATGGTTTCACAGGTTTAGTCGATTATCAGCATGGCACAAAGCATAGCAGCATGCAGACAGACATGATGCTGGAGAAGGAGCCAAGAGTTCTGCATCCAGATTAGCAAGAAGCAGGAAGAGAGAGCCACTGGGTCTGGCTTCAGCTTCTGAAACCTCCAAGCCCACCCCCAATGTCAAACTTCTTCCAACAAGCCCACACACCTCCTAATCCTTCTAGGTAGTTCCACTCCCTGATGACTAAGCATTCAAACAGAAAGCCTATGGGGGCCATTCTTATTCAAACCAGCACAGGGAGGGTAGCTGAGCCGGTGAGATGAGCCTGCAGAGACCAGTAGAGAGGAGTAGGTAGAGAGTAGATCCAGCAGAAGGGAGAGCCTGAGCCTTCAGGCCAGAGCTGAGAAAGAGAGGGGCCAGACACCCCTGACTCTATATTTTGTTGCCCCTCCCATGCTTACTCTCACTGAGGAAGAGCCTGAGGCCTGGCTTCTCCAAAGCCCTGCCTTCCAGCTGCCAAGGCAGAAGGCTTTCAGCCCCGAAGATGACCAGCTGCAGTGACAAGCATTCTCCTGCAACCTTTCTCCTTCTTCCCAGCACCTCATTTGAGCACCCTGATGGAGAGAGGTGACAGTGGCCATTGACCCCCACATGATGGGTATCTCTCAGTTGCTTTGGCTGGGAAAGTAAAATCTCCCTATCTAGGAGGTAAAATCTCCCTATACCACATGCAGCAGGATAAAAGTCTGTGTTCCCACTTAGCTCTGGCATCTCTGAGAGCTGGTCATCTGGACCAGACTTTTCAAAATATTTTTAGGTGAGGGTGAATGATTGGATTATGGGATTTATAACCTTCTAAACCCAAGTCCTGGGGGTAGGTGCCTGAAGTGTATTCCTTCATACAGAAGACAAAACGTGTGCCTGTTAAATCATCTAAAGGAAAAGAGAGGGATATCAAATAAGCCCTGAAGCTCTGCCTAAGCAGAAGTTAGTCCTGCCCTTCTGTGGTGATTTGGCAGGTGCTAACCTGATGCCTTTAGTCAGGAACAAAAGTGCAAATACGGACAACACACACACACAGTGCCCTCCATCACAAACATCCTCACACAGCCCAGACCCCTACATCAACAGGATCTTGAATCTGAACACCAACTACTGGTAGAAAGGACTCTGGTGATAGAGAGATGTGTCATCAGAGCCACCTAGGAAGTCAGTATCCTCCACAGACATGAGTGATGAATGAACCTCAGAGGTCTTCTATACTAGACCAACCTGCTTGTTTACCAGAGGCCCGGAATGAAACAATGATGTATTGACATCAGCCAAGCCATCCCTGTTCTGACCCAGACTTGTCTGTGAACTATGCCAACTCAGAAAAACCCCTACTTGAGGTGAAGAACAAGCCCTGTTCCTAACATGGAACAGGGATTGGGTTGTTGTCAAAAATGCAGAAGATGCAAGACAAAAGCCCTACCTTTTTAGAACCAGAGAAACTGAATCTCACTCCTTCCAGGAGCTCTATGCTCTCTTTTGAAGTTGGACATTTGGGGAAACACCTAGCAGCAACTTGAGGCTCTACAGGGAATGGGTAGAAAACAGATGGGGTCAAGAAACTCGTTAGAGGAGAATCTGATCAGCACTATCCAGTAGAACTTCCTTGAATCAAGGGAATGTTCTCTGTGCCATTCAGTATGTTATCTGTGGCTAGGGAAAATAAGGAACTAAAATTTTAATATTACCTTTTTAATATATTAATTTAAAGCTAAATAGCCCCAAGAGCCTTATGCTACCCTATTGTGGAGCAGTTAGTATATTGGAATGCAGCGTCATCAAGCCGTGATTGGGTCTGTTCAATCTTGTCTCCATAGCTACCTCTCACATTCTTCTGTCCTCCTCATCCTTGCCTTTCCCCTCACTATGACCCTGAGTGACAAGCAGAGTTCCTTGTTCTGACTATAGAAGGAAGTTGAGATTAAGTCCCTTCCTCAAAGCCACCTAGTTGGAAGTTCTGGATTCTTATATCAGCCCTTCCTTCCTCCCTTGTATTTTTCTTCAGGCTGAGAAGCCAGCTGAGCAATGGCTGTCTCAATGTCCCTGAGAGACCTTGATTCCTAAAGTTGCTTATTTCCTGGGTGATGAGCTTCAGTGGAACACTTGTCTGTGAAGTCACCTGAGTAGGGACAGAGATACCTAACTGCTTGGCTATTGGTCCTGAGGTCTATGGGCAGCAGTACTGCCACAACTACCGAAAACAGCCAGGGTACATGGCTGTACAGATGCTAGCTTGCTTCCATGAATGCCTTACTTCTCAATTCCTAAAGGAAGGATCTCAGGTCCCTATAGGAAATATCTGGGTGATGATAGAGGAGAAAAGAATTTTAACTGCTGGGGGAATGGCCTCAGATGGCTTGGTGACCCAGGCAGTGTAAGAGAACAGAGGAAAATGGCATAACAGGGTGATGCAGACCCAACAGCAAATCTAGTTCTTCCGAGTGTGTCTTGGGACAAGTAGAGGAACTTTGGGTTCCTCGTTTGTAAAACAGAGGTGAATAAAAACTGAAATTCATTGGCTGTTCAGGATGGCTGAGGGGCTCAGAGGAGAGGGCTCCCTATGCTCCACAGGAAAGGACAATCTAGAGATCTCATAATGTCACAAGGGTCCTGGATGCCCTTGATATCGGGAATCCTCTTCCTGTTGGAAGAGAATCTTTGAGACTCTTGCCTTGTGGACAGCCCCACTCTCAGAAAGAGAAAGAAGGAAAGACGGAGCAAGGACCCTCCTCTGGATGTAATTCCAATGGGAGGGCACTAATTTGAAAGACCACTGTGGCCTCATGCTTCGTAAACAGAAGGTAACTCCATGAAAATGATCACAAATGCCCCTTCCACCAGGCTGCTGATGGTCCACGTTAAGGAGCCCAGGGCATCAAACATCTCTAAGTGAGACACCCTGGCAATCTCCCATTTTGATGTTGCATGTGAACCTAGACAGGGTGCCCCAAAATGGGCCCTATGGAGAATCAGAAGTTCTGGGACTTTATATGTTCCACAAATAAAAAAGCTCTGGGGTCAGAGAAAGAATCTGGGGAGCCCTGGTTAGACTGTGAAATGCACCTTTATTCATTGCGGGATTCTTTAATATGCTACATCATGAATCTCTAAGACAGATATATTGTATGCAGCATTTATTTTCTAAATGCCTTTGGCCATGGAAACCTCCTTTTCCATAAAGGAGCTCACAAAATATGCTTCTGGAAAAAGCCATCCTAGACCAGAGAAGTACAGATTTCATGGCCAGAGTTTTCTAATGGAAATTAAATTGAAGACAGGTGGGAGGTTGTTAAAAATGAAACTGAGTAACTTCAAAGATAAAAGAAATAGGCAGTGGGTTATCTGGGTTGCACATGAGAGGAACCTGAATCAAACAAGCTTAGGCATCAAAAGAATTGTATTGCCCTTGGAATCTGAGACAAACTCCAACCACCAGCCAGCAGGAGGAGAGGGCTGCAGCTCAGAGAGTGCTGGGACCAAGGTGCCTGTCCCCTGGGTGTTCCTTCTCACCTGCCTCCCTCTGAATCCCTACCCTTCTCCCTTACTAGACACAGGCTTTTTCTATGCATGTTGTATTCTATGTATTCATGTAGCTCTCAGCAGTTACTAAGATTTTTATGCTTCAGATCCTGCCGCACGGCCAGACTACTTTGATTGCATCACTGATCTCCCATTAAACACACACACACACACACACACACAC
>LOJH01036961.1:0-15384 GCA_001685095.1 Ellobius talpinus | reverse complement strand
CCTGCCTCTGCCTCCCGAGTGCTGGGATTAAAGGTGTGCGCCACCACCGCCAGGTTTGTTTAGCTGTTTCTGTAGGCTGTGTTCTTCTAAAAAGAGAATTGTATGACTTCCTAAATATACAGATAGATTATGATTGCTGAACTCAAAGAATTTTAAACTTAATAAAGGATAATTTATCATTCCTTCATAATATGCTAAAGCAAATAATTGAAGAATGCAAATAATCACATCAGTTATGTCATTTGAGTAATTAAAGAAAGAAGTAAATGACTATGTGTGCATATAAGCAAGTATTACACAAAATATACTGATATGTGTCAAAGTATTTTGTTTTTAACATTAGGAACTAATGTATACATAACCAATTGCATCCTTGTATAGAAAATTCAAAGAACTTCAGATAGAATATGATTAGGTAGATAAAAGCAAAAGAAATTATAAAGATGAGTAAGTCATTTGTTCATCTTATCAAGCAATTAAGGAAATTGCTTGATATTTTGTTATAGAAATATTTGCATTATATTTTAGATTTATAGACAAAATCACAGTGATCTTATTTCATCACAATCTATTGTGGTCACAGAATAGACCTCTGAAATATTGTTCTTAAAACTCTCAAAATGAGAAAAATTTCTACATCTGGTTTTAAAATGTAGTTCAGTTCTTAAATGTTAGGAATGGCATCTCTCTATCTTAACTCCACAGTTAAATGAATAAAGACTAAAGACTACTATAATTTTATTACTATAAAATGTTATTGAATCATGTTACATGTGAAAAATTATGCTTGAAAGCAAAAGAATATTTATTTTAGAAACAGAGATAAACTACAATTTTATATATAGTAAAATATTAATTCATTTCACATTAAAATGTAGTGGTTTTCATCATTTTAAATTGTAATGTTACTGCTTTAATTTTATTACATTTTGTTTAGTACTGGACAACACACCAATTTACTTCTATTCAGAAGACCTTATGGGATAAATAATATTCAGAAAGCTTTTTGCCTATAACATTATAAATAAATTCATTCAAGAGTGAAAGCTAGTGATTGATTCAGAAGCTCAATTTTAACACATTTTCTTTTGAGGTATATTATAATATAGATTTAGCCATAGAAAATAAATTATCTCCTAAAGGCATATTGCTGTTTAGATGCTAAAAATTAAATCAGGTATTGCATTTATGTTTCACAGGTTATTATTCTAACACTTTGGATGAGAGAACTGAGGCAGAAGTCTGTGATATGTTTTGCCTGAAGGTTCAATGAAATTCAGCAAAGTATTCCTGCATGCCTTATATATGAAAACCATTTTGGTAGTTTTGCTTATTAAAACAAAAACATTAAATTAACAACCTTTCAAAAGATGAGTTGTTAAATTGAAAAGTGAACAGTCTTTCAGTGTGTATAGATATGGAAATATTTCTATATTTGTATAGCAGCAAAAGAACACTATATCAAGAAAACATCTAAAATTAAATTATTGCAATAGTTTTTCTGTTTTGATAACATGTGATTTAACAGCCTGGTGTTGATCTTTACTCATTAGGAGCCTTATATTTAAAATCACAAACTAATAATAGTTTATTAGCTTGTCCCATAATTGAAACATAAGTCTTTTTACACTTTAGCATTTAAGCATATATACATACAAATTTTACCAGTGGCATTCCATGCCATTCTCTCTTTAAATAGTGTAGAAAATAGAAATAGCTCTGCATATTCTTAAAATTGAAGCATACTGAAAATTTAAAGCCATTGTAAAATTTTCTAATTTGCACTATATAATTTATTTGTGCATGTCCATTTTACATAGAATCACAATAAGAGAACATTCATTAAATATTAACATAGCAAATAAAAATGTTTAAAATATCTGATGTTTAGTATTTAAATATTAAATACTATTTAATAAATTGAATACTTTAGTATTAAACTAATTACCAGTTTATTCTTGTTCTTGATTATATATAATTTCTGTAACTTCACATCAATATATTTAGGAAATTTGTATCTTATTTGAAAAGTGTGAAATAAGGTAAATTAGAATTAATTTATATTTTGTTTGACATAATAGTATACTGTTTATTACAAATATTATATAGCCTATGATAATTTCTCCATTATAAAAATCTACCCCAAATCATATATTCTGCTTCAGATCAATTAATGTGAATATGGCCAATCACATTATTCATCAATAATCAAACAAATTTAATATAACTGTTTCTATACAGGCACCAAATATATTTTCAAGCCCTGGTGTTAAATGTTTAAATGCATGGAGCCAAACATCTCTTTTATATATTACAATTATTTTCTTGAGTTCATCAATAAATATATTAAAGTCTTGGCCTAAATAGGTCCCTTACTTCCTCTTACAGCATAAGAAATTATCTACTAATATATAATCTTCTTGTGTTTTCATCTTAAGATTTCTCAAAATATTTCCATATATTATTTGTTATAATTAAAATCCTTACAAATAAACCACACTATGTTTTGTCTTATGTCTGATTATTACCATATCACACTCTTTCACAATATCAACATACAAGAATTGCATTAGTTTTTCCAATACTAATTATAATCTTTATTGTTCTTCATATTTTTGTAAACACTGAAAGCTACTGAACAAATTTGCTATTGTTAGCATGCATGTTAATTTTTATTCCCTTCCAATGAAAGATATCTCGCATATGAACACATGAAGCAGTGTATTTTCCACTTACAATTTTAAAAAGTAACATGCAAATGGAATCATGTACTGTGTACAGACTCTTGGACTAGATTTTTTTCAACACTCCATGATGGTGTGTTTAACTTCCATAAATGAAGGGTTTCTCATCTTTCTTGTTTCTAGGTCATAGCTAGCAGTGGGAAAGGTTATGTGAACCTAACAGTGTAAAGAATTCATTGACCATATGAGGTTTCATTTCACTTACAATAATTTTAAAAATTACATTTTATCATGACTCTTACTAGATCTTCATTATTTTAAGCAAATGACAAACTAGCACACATAGGTGTGTTCTTTTCCTTTTTCCTCTTTTGTTTGTTTGTTTTGAGACAGGGTTTCATCTGTAGCTTTGAAGCCTGTCCTGGCACTAGCTCTTGTAGACTAGGCTGGCCTTGAACTCACAGAGATCCACCTGCCTCTGCCTGCTGAGTGCTGGGTTTAAAGACATGTGCCACCACTGCCCAGCGACTTTTTTTGCCATTCTTTAGTGTTGCTACCTTACTATACATAATTACACTGAGATTATTGTGATCTGTCACTGAAAATATAAGCTATATTTATGTAATAGTGAGAGAAATTTCAACTCACTATATGGGTTTGTCCTTTGAAGACCTCTTATTGATATTGGTTTCTTACGGGGTTTTTTAGTTTATTAAATTTATCATTATGTTTATTCATTTGTACACATGTGTGCATGTCGGTGTAGAAAAGGCTCTCGGTCTGCTCGAACTTAAGCTACAGTTGGTTGTGAGACATTCATTGTAAGTAATGGAAATTGACTTCTCTTCCTCTGTAGTATTAACAAGTGTCCTCAACCACAGTACTCCCTCCTGGACCATACTGTGTTACCTTCTTTTGTTATATTATTAGTGTATTTTTATGTTTTTTCTGTTTGACAGGCAAATTCTCAAATATGTGGTTCATAAATATTGTATTTTTCTTTGCAAAACCAAACTTTTGAATCTTTATGAGATAAAAATTTTCTAGTTTTTATTGTATAAATCATGTACTTGTATAATCTTGGAGTTTTTCTTTCTCTTCATAGATTTTAAAATGTCTCTGAAGAAATTTCCTAATAGTTGTACACATTTTACTTTAAATCTTAACATATTCTTATATTTTTATAAAATGCTTGAGGTTAAGTTCTAGATTTCCCAACTCTTTGTCGGAAACTTAATTACTTCAGAAACAAGTTATGAAATGATAAGCTTTAGTCCAGGGTTTATGAAAATGTTTTCATATACATTTTGAGCAAATAAAAATTGGTCTTAAAATAGGTTTAATCTATATTTACATAAACAATATTAAAAGCAAAAAATACCAGAAAAATGGAAGTTAAATGATGCTCAGGGACTTAAAAAACAAAGTACATAAAACTTGTTGAGATATGGAATAGATCTCTGGAGTATCAGATAAAAGCACTCATTTATTTTGCAGAAAAACTGCATTTAGTTGTGAGGTGACATGTGGTGCTTCCCAACCATCTGTAAATCCATCTACAGGAGATCCAATACCCTGAACATCAGTGACCACTTCTGTAAGCATGCATGTCAAACACATACAGACAGTCAGGAAGAACACTCATACAAAAAACCAAAATAAATTTATAAAAAGGTAGAGAAAGTGGAACTTGGAATAACCCACCATCATATCAGCATCATATTTACATAATATATATCTTCCTAATGGTGAAAAATGCTCTTCTTTCCTTTGGGTTAAAGAAAATTATTAAAATTTATATTGAATATCACATATCTTTGAATTGCCAGGAAAATATTTATGAACTTAAAACTAAAGAGAATAAATAGGCTCTTTTCACCAAAAATAACCACCAGAGCAAAAGAACACATTGAACTGCATAAGAAACCTAGAAACCTTGTCTTGAAATGTGAATTAGATCATGTTGGTTGATTTTGTTATTTTGTCAGAATATTTGCTTGTGAACTATTTTTGAATTAATTTTTATCAATTACTGAGAAAATAATTTGATTAAAACTTTACCTTTTACAATACCGGGCATGTATGCATGTATCTTCTTATGCTTTTAAATGCATTAGTTCTGTTTCATGTAATTTGAGGTTGTCTTGTGTAAATTGTGGTGTTGCTATGTACATTGTTATTTACATCCCTGAGCATCACTTAACTGCCATCTTGGTCTTTTTCTGCTTTTAATATTTTTTATATGAATGTAGATTAAACCTGCTTTTATGACAATTATTTTCAGATACAGAATCCCTTACTTTGTTTTTCTTCATTTGCCTGTGTGATTGATTTTGGAGTAGATTTCTTCAGCTTAAAACACAGCTTGATCATATTGTTGCATTCATTTTGACAGTCCCTTTCTTTCTTGTAATGGGTATTTTCAGGGATTTGACTTTAAAGTGATTATTCATATATGGACTTAAAGTGTCCCAGATTACCATTTATAATTGAATGGCTTGTATTTACTTTGAAACTAATTTTTGTACAAATCTACAGGAATCATAGTGTGTATAACAATGTTATGTATGCTACTCATCTTCAGTAGTAATGCTCACTTTTGGTGACAGGCAGAAATTTGCTTCCATCTATCACTTCACTTTTCATATTTCAAGTATTCTCATGTTACTTATTTTATAAACTCAGCATATTTAAAGATGAATTTTATTAATTTCTATTATCTGTATACATGTGTGTCCTATGTGTAGTTATCTGTATAGGACTTCAGATGTACTAAGAGGCCTGAAGCTTTGGGGCTCCTATACCTAGAGATATAAGCAGTTGTAAGCCACTTGACATGGGTTCTGAAAATAATACTTTGTTCATCTAGAAAAACAGCAAATGTGCCTAAGTGCTGAGCCCTCCCTTTAACTTCCTACTCATCTCATTTGCATCTGGAACACTCGCTATGTATTTCTTTTCAACGAATGAAGAATTCCAGCTACTTTTCTTCAATTTTCATTATTTTTTGTCTACTGTTAGTCATCTGCAAATTTTTTTTTCTAGTTATTTCTCTTTGAGTGTCTCATTTTAGATATATTTTAACTGCAGATATACCAATGACAATTTATTTTCATCTCAGATGATATTTTTTGTTTAGTTTTTATTTCCCAATAATAATTTCTTACATAATATTTATGTGGTCTATATTGCTTTTTTGTCAGCATTTTAAAATTGTTCTACTCTCTTGTGACCTACAAATCATTCTTTCCTACTCTACTGAAAGTTTGTTCCACATTTTCTTTTGGCTGAAATTTACTGTCTTTTTTCTATTTTTAAAAATATTTAGAAAGATTTATTGAAGTAGATTTATGACTAAACCACTTCCTCTGTCTAGTGGTCTTTGGTCTTATTGATAGGTATTTCAGTGTTAAAAAAAACTCATAAACATCAGGTATATAAGCACATCTATGCATTTGTACACACACATATACATATACAAATACATATATAAATTAATACCTAAAGTCCACATTCTGTTATTGCTTTTTCTACATTTGTATTCTAATAATCATTATAGAATTAGCATATGCTAAATTAGCTCAATTTCTTAGAACCTCCAAAGCTTTTATTTTCTACAATGTTTTGTGACATTAATTGTAGTTATTATCCTTTACCATGCCTCAAACATATATTTGTATTTTATTCAATTGGTTAGTCAACACCCAGATTACCTATTTTAGGTATAGATTATTTGTCCAACAATAATACCATCATAAACAGTTTTACAAGTACAATATATTGAGGACCATGATAACTTAGCAGCACAGTACTACATAGAGTCTCAGTTGTGTATCTTTAGAATGGTATGTCTCTCCAGATGATGTTATTTGCTACTGCTTACAAACAAAACTGCACTGAATCTTGATAGCTAAGGATGAAAATCAAATTTGTAATTGAGACAATGTCTGTTTTTAGTTTTGGATTTCTCTGTTTTCTTATGATTTGTTCCAGATGCAATTTCTTACGTTCTTTCACAGGGAACAGGAAAACCTTGTACAAACAGTTCATATGATAGGTTTGTTTAGTATTAAAGATTTATTTTACTTGCAGAGCTGATTTGTTTGAATATATGCATATCTGTGCATCACTTTTACACAATGCCCATTTAGTCTAGAAGAGGGGATAAGATCCCAAGTAAGGGAACTAGAGATGACTGCAACCATTGTGTGCATTTTGTGACCTGGCCCTTGACCCTCTTGCTATTAACTGCTGAGCCATCTCTCCATTCATAGGGATCTTATTTTCAAGAGAAAAAGAAGGAGCAGGTATACTGGAAGAAAGCAAGAGTCTCAAGAAAGGGAGCTCTAGAGTCCCTGCTCATTTTGCATGTTCTAACTTGAAAGTTTGGAAGGTAGAGGATCTTTTATATGAGTACAGAAAAGTGATGAATTCTTAAACTGATCTGCAATGGTGTTTCACTATAATTAAATTTTGTTTTTCACCCAAAAGATTATATGAATGAAAGACCTATTGTCACTGTATACCCATCAACTTAAGCTGGTCTTTCTGCTTCTCATTCCATAAGGACAAATTGAGCAAAATTTCTCATAGTTAGTCAGGACCTGGTTGTTGCCCACAAGAAAGGGACAGACACAGTCTTCGAAGAAGATCTGCTTTAGATTCTTGAGGCTGTCCCCATATTACTACACTTTAATTTCTGTGGAAAGACCTTTCCATATAAATCTCTAAGGAGAGAAGGGGTGACTATCCATATTCTGTAATTGCTCTCAGCTTAATTAGGAATGATGTACAAATAGATATATGGTTTCTCCTACCACTGTCTCTAAATGAGAACCATTGTCTAGGCATGGTCTAAACTGTCTATGAAATTCCTTTGCAACAGGTTAAGTAGTTACAAGGAACATTCTCTTCAATATAATGGATAGGATGATCTGGTTAATTAAGTGAAGTCATGCATCTTTGGGCTTTTTGGGTTTTTTGCTATTGTTTGTTTGTTTTTGTTTTCTAAAACAGGACTGAATATTTGATACAATACCATTCAAAATTGAATTTGTTGGACCCTGGAAGAAATTAACTCCATAAAGTTATCGAGAAGAGTGTGTATCAGCCAAAGGTAATCAGAAGAATTAACCCCAGAAAAGATACAGAGAAAGAATTGCCAGCAATATCTAAGTCTTCTAACCTATAGTCCAAACAGCTGTTACCTGAATTTTCAAATTTATCAGCTTCCTGGCAGACACTTTAGAATTTTTTTTTTACTATTATTTTCTTTTGTCATAGAGACAACATTCTTTGTAAAAGTAAAGCCTGGGCCCTCCGTGTTCTTGTAAAGGCCATCTAGTTTTAAGTACTACCCTTGAAAGGGAAACTAGTTGGCCTGGTATATAAGTCTCTGTGCTCTTTTCCATAACAACCTTGCTATTGCTTTTTAACACTGTTGTGGGTTATACAGTGAACTTCCTTCATTACAAGTTCACCAGTTCAGAGTAATCCACTCATATGCATGATGGACTGGAAGAAAAACCTGTTAACTTATGTAGGTGGGTGTATTTGTATAATAAAAAGGTAAAGAGACATTTTCTTTTATCAGGAAATTGAAATATCTAGAGTTACTTATCCTAAAGAGAAGTATTTTTGTACAGAAAGAAGATAGGACTAGACTTCTTTCTCCACAATTGGAATACCACAGAGGGTTTTCGAACATATCCATGTGGAATCCATGTTGACCTAAACATGATCCAGAGATAGTTAAACATTATCAATAACTTTATAATATATTTATGTCTTTAGTTTTGAATATAGTGATGTTAAAAGCTACTTTCTTGTATCCATATAGTTGTTCTCAAAATTAAGAAGTTGGAAATCCTTTCCTTTTAAACTGCCTACAAGTTCAACAAGATGGGCACCAAGAAACAAAGGAGACAAAGTAATGTTAATTATTATCTATTCAGTTTGTCACACCCACACCCACATACAAAATGATAGATTGAATGGCTTGCAAAACAGGAATTTATTTCCCATAGCCAGAGCATAGGATAGTAATGAGTAATTTGCTTTCTGGTAAGGGTTCAATACTGGCTTTCAGATATAAACCTCCTTATTATTCAAAGATTACAGAGACAGAGAATGAGAGTTCTCCATTCTATGATGGGTATTTTAGGAAGATACAAATCCTATTAGATTAGATGACATATTTACTCTCATTATCTCATATATGTTTAATGTCATGTAATCTTCAAAGATGCAGATCAATAAGTGGTAGTTAGTTAGATGATAGATAGATAGGTAGGTAGATAAATACAGAGATTGATTGATTGATATAACAGATCAATCAGTTGGTACATTGATGTTAGAAAGAAAAAAGACAAATGATAGATTTTAGATAAATGATAGGTAAAGATAGCTAGACAGCTACACAGACAGACAGATAGTATGAATAGAAAGTTTCAGATAAATAGATGATAGACAAGGAAATTTATTAGGGACATTGGAAATTTTTAGCTAACCTTCATGGAAGCAGTAAATTCTGAGGTATCCATTTGTAAAGTAGAAAATGAGATAAGCTGATATAGTACTAAATTCAATGGCGGAATTCTTAGAGTAAGAAAGATTCTTTGTTAGATGAGAAGAGCAGCACATTAGTCTTCCTCTGTGATATTGTTCCATTCAGATTGCCAGCTCACTGGGTATTTCTGCTCACTTGGAGACTCAATCTTCTCCACAGACTAACCTTATAAACTGGACTCCTAGCAAACATGATGACATACTAAGATTTATTGATTTTCAGTTATCTACATATCCTTTAATTCAGGTCAATTAGTTCCCAAAATTAATCATCGCTCACACATATTCTCTTTGCTTAATGTCCTCAGATTAAGGACAGGAAGTTCAACATATGAGTCTGGGACAAATATTCTGTCCTCATTAAGTAATAGAAAAAAATCTAATATGTGAAAATTATGTCTCTTGCTTTTGTTTATCAGTGTGGTAAAGATTAATTCAAATGTAATTAATTTCAAAGGGAGAATGTAGAATCATAAATATTAAGTTTGAAAATTATAATTTAATTTTGAACAAGTATTTTAAGAGAATTTGTGTAAAACCTAGAACTCTATTACTTTTCTCGAAGATCACTGTCATTCTTGGCTTTTGGTACAGGCCTGCAATCCCAAAACACTGTAGGCTGAAGGAAGAAGATTGTAACTTCAATATCAGCCTATGATACATAACAATGTCCTATTACTAAAACCATAAAACAACTGCCAAAGACTAAATGTATCACTTTATTTCCTATGATCTAGAAGTCATATTAATTATATTTACCTAAAGGGATTTTTTTCAATATAGAATTTACAAATACTTATACAAATAATTCTATATTTTCAATATAGAATTTACAAATACTTATACAAATACAAATACAAAAAATAGTTTTATTCCATTTACAAAGGACAGCTAATATTAAGATTCATTGGCATGATTAATGGTTCCCAGACAGGAGGAAATTGTAAAGTGGATGCTTGAGCATGAACAGCCAATATTCATAACTATTACTCCTTATGTAATTTATCTAAATTTATTCACTAGAAATAATCAAACTTTGATATTATCAGATAATGAGGTCATTTATATTAAAGTACTGAATTATTTCTCTTAGTACAATAATGGACATTTTGCAAGATATAAGCCAAGTATTTTTAAATAAGTTATACAATGAATATTGTTAATTTTCTTTCTCAAAGATGAAAGGAAGCACTAAGATGAAAAACATGGGCCATAAATTTGAAGAAAAGCAAGGAGTGGAGTATAGGAAAGTTTGGGGGGAGAAAACAGGAAGAGAGAAATATTATAATTGAATGAGAATCTAAGAAAGAAAAAGTACATCATAAAACACCGATTTATTGTTCTTTATATTCTCTACTTTTGTTCAGACATTACTACTGTCCAATACTAGTTACTATTTCTAAATTATTTTATTATAACCAAAGTAATATCTTTATTGACAAATACTTTCACCATAATTATAGTTACATGAATAGCTAATTATGTGTGAGTTTTCCACATATACAGAGTTATATTATTTGTATGTACAGAGTTATATTATCTGTATGTACAGAGTTATATTATTTGTATATTGTAAGATTTGTATGGCCAAGTCTTTGGAAAATTCACTAGGCAGCTTAGTTATAGAACTGTTAAATAAGGGTAGACTACAGGTAATTATGTGAAGAAATAAAGCATTCAAAGCATTTCCTTTGTATGACATCATTATTTCTATTAAATCTGGCTTTAAAATAACAATATATTTATTGCCTTATGAATAAACATTATTTGTGTTCAATAAAGGCATTAACTAACTTGATGTGTTTAATTAAAGTTTAGTAAACATTACCATTAAAATGTAAATCACTTGAGAAAGTCATAGAATATAACTTTAGATGGTGTGTGAGGCCAAAAATAGATTACCTGCTTATACAGTAATAACTGTGGTTTCCTGGTTTTGGATTCTATTTGTAAGTACAAATACAGTATCTGGGTTTAAATATGCTTCAACATAATAGCATACTTTCATAGTAATTATAAAATGAGTACTTAACACCAAGAGAGCAGTATGTTTTACCATTTCCTTTGCTACCAAATTCAAAAAATATACACACAAAAGATGTAATTTTTTTTTATTTGAGACAAGGTTTCTCTGTAGCTTTGGTGCCTTTCTTGGAACTAGCTCTTGTAGAACAGGCTGGCCTCAAACTCCCAGAGATCAGCCTGCCTGTGCCTCCCGAGTGCTGGGATTAAAGGCATGTGCCACCACCGCCCGGCAAGAGATGCAATTTTTAAAAGGGTTGAGAGAAATGAAAACTTAAGTTCCTTATTTAAAAAATGTTTTAAGGTCTAAAATAATATTTTAAGGCTGGTAATACAGGTTATGCTAAAAAGTGATTTAGGAATAAAACTTTGGATTCACCAAGATTGGATAGATAATAGAATATTTTATCCGAATATACAAATACAAATGGGCTGGACATTGTGAATTTAATTCTTACCTGACAAATGTTGTTATTGTATATAGTTTTACTATGTTACATTTAAATCCTTTCCTTTTAACTTAGACAAAATATTGCAGATATTCTATTGTTTAGTGAAACTCTGAGACTGTTAATAAAATTAACCATGGAAAAGTGGGTGGAGCCAGTATTTAGCTGACAAAAATTAGTTATAAAGAGTACAGAGGATATGGGAAGTTGGATAGAGACCTGCACAGAAAGGAGTAGGGAAGTACTTAGAGATCAGCAGGCATTTTGTATTGGGATGGAACTCTCTTCCTGTGTCCCTACCCAAATAGAAAAGTCAGCAGGTTGCTTCTTGACTTCTCTGATATAGCATGTTTTCACCCAAATATCTGAATCCCAAAGCTTTATTGGTAAATAGAACTGCTTAGATAAAAACAACAGCACATTTTAATGGGAGCTTGCATGAAGGACTTAGAAAGAAGCTTGCATTCCTTTCCTGATTGCTCTCATCTTGTTGCAAGCCCATTACTTATCTGGCCATAGAGCCTGCTTCTTTGGGATTCTAGTGTATACTGCAGACTAAATGAGACATTCAGCCTTGTGGATTGCAAAAGTACTAGATTTTTGGGCCTTCTGTGGGTAGATAGTTATTGTTGGACTAGGTAAATTAAAGACTATGTGATATTTGTGATATTTGTACATAACGTGTGTGTATAATGTCTATAATATGCATGTTTAATGAACATATATGTATATATTTAAAACATGTGTAATATGTATTTTCCATGGAATATATATATATTCCACTACAGAATCAAGACTAATAGGGATTTGCTACCAAGAGAAATTCTAAAAAAAACAAACCAAAAAAAGTATAGGCAATTGGACAACATTTGGTATTATTGAAGTTTCTAGTTAATGAAGCCTCTCCTAGAGTATTGAAAATTAATGGAGTAATCTATGTTAGAAACTTAAGGAACACATCTATTTGGTTATCTTGATTCAAACATAGTGAAAGACAAGAGACTGATTATCTTGGTATATAAAATTTCCTGAAAATTGGTGGACTAACAAGGCATTTTATGATGCTGGTACATTGCTCCTAGCATCTATGGAAAAAACTGACAAAGGAAATGAATGCACTTCTTGATAAAATTAACCAATCTTTAGCATCTCATAATACAATGAAGGACAACAGTGATCTCAATTATAAAATTGACTAGCTACTGTTGCAAAGAAATAGTCTAAACTTTTTTAAGTGTATCTGAGATGAGATTCTTCTCTCCAGCAGTAAATGAGCTCACATTGCAAAAAGAACAAACTGATGCCCTCATTATATGATTGACTACATTACCAAAAAAAATCAAAGTTCCAGCCATGGAACATGTTGGAGTTTAAAGTAAGGGCATTAATTGTTAAAGAATGGTATTCTCTATTTGGGATGGAGGACCCTATGGAGACAGAACTTTGAGATGTCAGAATTTCAGTTGTTTACTTTGCCTGAGGAAGTAGTTTCCCAACAACAGAAGATGTGCTTACACACCACACCTTGAATTGTTCTCTTTTCCACATTTGGCTGAGCAAATTGGCTGAGCAAATTAATCCTTTACTGATTGTCTGCTGAACCAGAAGTGACTTCCTTGAAGGAGATAACAAACAAGATAAAGCTGATATACTTTTGGACCCAACAATAGTTGCCTCTAGATTTATGTGTCCTAAATGCTAGTGAGGTGTAGGCCCATATTTTTACTTGGTATGGCAGCCAGGCGCCATAGTTCACACCTGAGGTGGTCAAGTAGCCTTCCAGACAGGCTGTGGCTACACTAACAAAGGGTCAGGATGTTGCTCTGCTCCTTCTTTGTAATTTGGAGGATGCCTGAATAGAGATGCTAATTCAGCCTATATGACAGAGCTAGCATACATAGCAGGAAGACACAACTGAGCAGGCATAGGTAGATGTGGACATGACTAAAGCCATTCACCTGGTTACCTAGGAAACAGAATGCTAATGAATTTCCCCCTCCGTTTACATTTTGGTCTAAAGGCTGTTTGGAGAATAAACGAGAGGAATTTTCAGGATGTGAACTCAGGATTTCATGAGGGATCACTGGGAATCTCCCTCCCGATGAAGCCATGTGAGTTGTATCTTTATTCCCATGCTTCCATGCTGGTCCAGAGAGATAGATTATGTTGGGGCTGGCATGGGACCCCAACAGCCAGGTTTCTTGATGGAAGATAGAAAGTGTTGTTAATAAAGAGGTGCGCTACATTATTAAAGAGTTTGATAATTTTGCTAATTCGTTCAAGAAGACACCTTGAGTGTAAAAGCCCAAAGAGGTCAAAGGTCAGAGAGTTTGGGGCCTTGTTTTTGGTTTGAGATTATTGTGCTTCTAACTCAAAGAAAGTTCCCACCTAGTTGTAAATTAGACTTGTGCTCTCTCACGGCGTAAACAGGTGTGTCTAGCTGCCAGACCTCTTGCTCCTGAAATAGGAAGTAGATGGTTTCTACCTAAAACAAAAGTCTAAGGAACAGACTGGGTTCTTGTTCCCTTTATGGAAATAACTTGGGATTCCACCAGGGAGTGATTTGCCCTCAGAGTGTTTGGTCTAGGGCATGAGTCAAGGGCACGGGCGGTGAATGTACCCCATCACTTTCAATTTGTATTTTAATGTAGTACTTTTGTTCTACTCCTGCAGAATTTCTGATTTTGAAATCAGGGGTATATTAAGCTGTTGGAAATTAAACACGGACGAATTTTCAGTACTCACTGAAGTTTTCCATTTCATTCCTTATGGGGGTGGTGTAGATTTTGCTTATCTTCATGCATCCCTCTATACTGAGAAAACTTTTTTATTTTAGTGATTTTTATTATTATATTCCCACCAAGGTTGCCTCTCTTTCCTCTCTTCCCAGTTCCTCCCTTCCTCCTTCATGTCCCACAGCCCACTCGTGCCCCTTTTCTATTCATAAAAAGGCAGCACTCCCAGGGATATCCACTAAACATGCCATATCCAGATGCGGTAGGAATAGGCATATCCCCACATATTAAGATTGGACAAGGTAACTCAGTGCGAGAAATAGTGTCCCAAAAGTATGCAAAAGAGGTCAGAGACAGTCTCTGTGCTAACTGTTAGGAGTCCCAACAAAAGATCATTTCTATGCTCAGGGCCTAGGTCAGTCAGTCCCTCTTCCTCAAATGGAATTCTTGCCTGTCTATAAGAGACAGCCAGTTCAGGCATTATAAACCTCATTGCTAGGAGTCTTAGCTAGGATCATAGATCATAGAAGTTTCTACTGCTGTAGGTTTCTGCCATACCATGAAATGCCACCCTTTACTACTTGTCCTTTCCAGTACTCTCTCCTTTCTTCCTGATCCCACCTGATCCCTTCTGTTACCATCCACATATACTCCCATAGTCTACCCACAAAATCTATTCCATTAACCTTTCGCAGGGAGAGTCATGTGTCTGCCCTTGTTCCTCCTTGTTACTTAGCTTCTTTGGGTCTGTGGATTGTATCATAGTTATCCTTATTTTTAACATCTAATATTCACTTATAAATGAGTACATACCATGTTTACCTTTGTAGATCTGTGTTACCTCACTCAAGATGATTTTTCTAGTTTTATTGTTTTACGATTTTTTAAAAATGCTGCAAGATCCCCAGTGGCAGTAGGCAGCAGAAA
>LOJH01036960.1:0-15384 GCA_001685095.1 Ellobius talpinus | reverse complement strand
TATAAGCTAGCCATGCGGGAGCCAGGTGGGATGAAAAGCAGGCCTGCTCACCCCTATCACTACAACCCTCTTTTTGTTTACCCTAAGACTCCAAACCACCCCAAAATTCCCTTAGACTATAGTCAGGCCAGTGGCATGGAGCCCTTGGGCAAATCACTGAAGCTCACTGGCCCCTGGCTGTGTTTTAAATGGGCCACAATTCCCATTCTTTTAAGGAATAGTATTTACAATGCAACTCTGGTTTTCCCCTGAATGGTTCTCTCTACTGGCATAAAGGGTTCCTGGTTTTTAGATGGGATATCTAAATGAACCTGCCCAGTTCATTTCTGTCTAGATGGGAAGTCGCATCAGGATGAAGGGAATGGCTTTGACCAGATTCTGTGTCCAAGAAGTGCAGATACTATGGCAGGAACTGGAATTCTTCACCCTCCTACTCTTTGCTCAGATGCTCTCTCCCCTCCTCTTTTCATATAACTTACACAAAACTACACAGATGCAGTGAACTCACATTTAACAGGCCATTGCCCCTTTATCAAAACATCTTGTTCATTTTAATTATTGATATTGATGTTTACTTTTTAATCTTTGTGCTTTGAAAGTGGCTTTAAATGATCTCCGATGTCTTCCTGGGGGTGTCCCACGTGGCTTTTACTACTTTGTAATCTTGGCGATACTTAGCACTTTACTCGGTACGTTCATATTCCCTTACAATGGGAACTGAAGAGTCATTGCTACTCCCCACCACACAGGAGCTATCTGGACTTAATACTGATATCAGACACTACCCTTGAGAAAGCACATCAAGAAAGCACATGGCTCCATTGACACATAATTCAAAACAAAACCAAACCAATCCACAGAGATTAGATTACCTGCTGGCTTTGGGAAGAGTAATGACATGGTAAGGGCTCAGGAAGGCCTTTGCCCTCTGGCTATATTGATGGCTGCTTCTCTGTGCTGGGTTTAAAAATGTATAAAACTTTGAGTCGTGGGTTGTAGAAGTGTGCACCGCACTGCTGTATTTGTTGTACTTCAGGGTCTCCTCTGTGTTTACTCTTGGGTCCTATGGCATTGCAGAACACAAGGGACTATATTGGCAACCAAAAAGCATATAGAATATTTGTGGGTTTGTTCTTAATCTATGTGTGGTGATGTTCCTATCAAAAGCAAATTTAGCATTTAGTGAAACTGAATCAGAGTACTAAATATATCTGCCAGCATTTGCTATTTCCTCAGAAGAGCTCCCTGTGAATGTGTGTGCCTGTATGTGTGCATGTGTGTGTGTGTGTGTGTGTGTGTGCATGCCCATGCACATGCTACTGATATACATCTGGAAAAACTCCTTGAATTTTTTCAGGAGGTTCTGGGAGGATAAAGCATTTTTGCAGCTGGACATTCTGTAGATAGTGGTTTGGTGCCTGAGTTTCTACGTGGTGTGAGGAATACAAACATCCCATCTGAAAATCATTTCCCTGATGCCTGCCCCAGACCTGCGTGGCAATGCTTATCCATCTCCCAGTGTCCTTTCCCAGTGCTGTCTGTGAAAGCACCCTTCTTCCCAGAGGAGAAGCAACATCTTGTTGCAATAGAAGTCTAATTGTTCCTAGATTGACTATTTCCAAGGGATGGCAGTCCCAGCCGGTGCTCCCTGAATTAACATGCTCACTGAAGGATTGAAGACGGTGATTAGGCCCGACAGCATCACTTTCAGTGGGATGGTTGAAGTGCCGTGGAGCTGCGCAGGATGGCGAGGAGATTTATTTGTGTGGAATGGAGACATATGGCCAGAATCATCCGCTCCCTTTCCTCTGTAATTAAAACATCTGGGAACACCAAAGGGTTGGGAAATGAGAAGACAACAATGAGCATCACTTCCTGCCAGCTCTAAGGAACACAGCCGTGGAGCTGGGACATCATGGGGTCCAGACCAACTGGCATGGGATGGTAGAAGAGCTGCAACAGCCCAAAGGCCATCTCTCTTGGAAATAAGCTTTACCAGGTCTTATGTTTTATTTTTCTTTGAAAGTATGCAAAAGGAAATTTATCACTAAAGAAATTTCTGGGATAAATGAGAGAGAGAGAGACAGAGAGAGAGACAGAGACAGAGAGACAGACAGAGAGACAGAGAAAGAGAGAGAGAGAAACAGAGAGAGAAACAGAGAGAGAGAAACAGAGAGAGAAACAGAGAGAAACAGAGGAGAGGGAGCTCTAAATGACAAGGAAAACATGGGGTTACATAGTGTTAGAGTTAGTGCCTGGTATAGGCTATGGCTTTATTTAGTTATGTTTATTTATTGTCATGCAATGAGCTCTATCTGGGACAATGGAAATTTCCCATAGATATGAAAGGAAATTTTGGTTTTCTCTGATTAATTCGATATACCATTCTTCATTTAATGTTTATATCTTCAAAGTATCTAATCAATCTAGAATCGGGCCCCTCAGGAAAGATGTCAAACTTAGAAGAACTGGTGCCTGAGGGTGATAGGCAAAGCCCTTCCTTGCCTGTCAAAGCTAAGATGTGGTAGTTCATGGAGAATATTCTAGATCACCTGGTGACTTGCTCATTTCCTCACCTCCTCACCCATTTATTGTTTCTCCATGCATCTGTTCAACCAGTGAACTTTCTGTGAGCCCAGTCTGTGAGGGTTAATCTTCATTGCCAGCTTGATGAGGTTTAGGATCACCATGGAAACACCCCTGTGGGTATGTCTGTGAGGCTGTTTTCAGAATGTTTTAGTTGAGAAAGGGCAGCCTACCCTGAACATGGGCAGCGCTGTGCCATGGGCCTTGTCCTGGGATGTATGGGAAGGAGAGAGCAAGCTGAGCACTGCAACCCTCTCTCCGTGGTCCCTGACTGCACAACGTCACTGCTGTCTCACACTCAGTATCACTCTGTTACCACCAAGATAACCTTTCCTTCTTTAAGTGACCTTTCACCAGGAATTTGTCAGGTCAGAGTAATAAGAAAAGTCACTTAGACTCCATCTGTGCACCAGGTGGCTTTGGGCTCAGTGCTGGGAAACCAGGAATAAGAGCCCTCAAATTGTTGACTTTGTCTTGTCTGAGATGTTTATAAACACATAGCAGTGGTCCAACATGCTACCTAATAGCTGGTTATTCCTGACATGTGAGCATACAGAAGAGAACATTGGGCCTTCTTTATCTATACTCCTTGAGCCAAATGATACCTGTTGCTTATGTCTCTGTCCCCTGTGCCACATAGGAGCCCAGGATCATCATAGGAAAGCCAAGAGGCCTGTGTTATTTGAGAACTTACTATGTTCCTGGCACTTTACGTGCTCAGTTCATTTTAATATCTGCAACTCTTCGAGTGGATATTTTTCTACTTATTTTATATACCAGGGTAGTGAGAGTCTAAGTGAGAAAATGGCCAAGCTGCCATGTGGTCCCTGAGTTCCTAAATCAAATGCACATGCCTTTCTATGCTGCTGGACCTCCTGCTGCTGCAGAATCTGCAAGCCCTGTCATAGTTTAGCCCTGCCGCTGGCTATACCTTCTCAGGACACTGGTTAGTCACCTCCCTCCGGTCCTACCTCTTCCTTCTCTAAGGATCTTGCCTCCTGCATTCCGACTAGCTTGTACAAGGTTCTCTCTCTCTGCTGGTGGGAGTCTTTTTTCCATTTATCTGAACTCCCTTAGACAGAGAATGGACTGAAGCCAGAGCTATGTCTACTTCATCTCTTTATTATCCATATCAAACATAGGCCCTGGCCTCTAATTTCTATGTAGATTGTAGAGTCATTTAATTCCAGACCACGGACAGCAAAGAGAATAAAGATGCCATTGTGATCAGGATAAAGCCTACCTTCACGGGGGCAGTAGACACACAACCTTCTTAAAATAAGCCTTATTTGTAAATACCTCTGGGAAGCAAGCTGCAAAGATCAGATGCTCACTTTATCTGGTCATCCAAAGCTCTGTCAATCTCCAGAATAATGCCACTACACATCTAAGGTCCCAGCACCCCTTAAGAGGTGACCTACCTGCTCATCTGACAGAAGCGTCTGCCCTGGGAGTCCAAGAGAGAGACAGAGAAAACTCTGCTCACACACAACAAAAAAGCCGCACAATCAGCACGGAGCCTAAATTTGTCCCCAAGATTCAATTAAGACCAATCCAGTTCCTGATTAAAGAACCTGACATCCCTCCAGCCATAAATATTTATGCCCAATGGGCTTTCTTCTTAACAGCAAACAATCTGCAGTGACAACACTGGAAATATGAATACATTCCTGGTGATGATTCCATTATCACTACTAATAATAACTTAACAGTTTCTGCATGGAGCGTGCTGAGACACATGCAAATGAGGGGCTCATCTGTCAGAAGCACTTGAAATTGGACGGGCTGCTCTGTCAAACGCCTTGGGTGCAGCCGGCAAGACCTCATTTTAAGTACGATGGTGTCATATACTCATTTGCCGGGATAATGTTCTGTGCTAGTGTATCACCCTTCACTCAAGGATCACAGATCAGCTTGGCAGACCCAGGAAGTGCCTCCGTGAAGCCAAAACGTCTGGATAAGAAGCAAATACTCAGTCTTTCATCAAGTCAGCCAGCCAGACATTTTTCACCATATATTTGTTTAGTGACTACTGTCTTAGACGGGTGTTTCATCTACACAATGTCAAATACCCAGATGAAAGACTGATGCCTTTTCATAATTCATCCAGGAGTTCGGGTACCAGGAAAACACAATGCTCCTCATAACATCTGCAACATCTGTTATTAGTTTAGAGGTTTCAGATTTCTTGTGGGCAACATTTCTTGGAATCGCGCTGAGCGTATTCCAGAACACTGGTGATGTCTAGCATCTGGCCTCATGTTTCTGGCCTCCAGAATTTCCAAAGGTATAGACAACTGAGCATAACCCATCATTTTCTCCAAATTATGCTCTAGCAAACTGTAAAGATTTAATCTAAATTTGGATTTATGGGCAAATGACACCACGAGCCTGAATAGTTCACCACACTACCCAGATCTCCATTACTTTCCAAGGGATGTAATGATAAATTGTATGTCAGACATGGAAATGAGTGAGAGATGCCATTTTTTATGGCAGAATTACCAAGGACTTCCTGCCAGAATCAGTTAAGAGGAAAACGGACTGAAGGCTCAGCTTATCGGAGCCATCACTTCCCACAGGCAAGGCAAGAGTTGGCCAAAGAAGGATATGGAAAAGAAACTGGTTTAATATTATCAATCAACAGGGGTGATTTATTGGGAGGGAAGACCTCAAATGTTTGAGGATACACATCTGAGACGCCCCAGTCATCCTGGGTGGTCATGGCAGGCACTGTAAACTTATTCTTGGCAAGGGAGTTAGGCAGAGAACATTGCCCCTGTCAGGGCTGATTCCCAGTTGAGTAACCATGCTGTCAAGGAGGGTGGGCACAGCACGATTAATGCCTGGCTGTCCCCAATAAAAAAAAAAGGCAACCGTTTTTTTCTGATGATGAAATCACGACGCTTGTTCACCTTCGGCCTCACTTCTGCTTGCCCCAAACTGTTGCAGTTTAGAACTGACAGTGTTAGAGAAAAGAAACAGGATTGAGTCCTTATTCTTAAAGAACCACGTAGGAATCTGTACTATTTCCACCCAAATCTGTCTGAACTCCTAATCTGGTTTTTAAGTTGAGTAAAGAGAAAAATTCTCCAAGCGTATGGAAGATGGGACATGTCATGTTAGAATCTTAAGGGAAAAACATCTCTGTGGAAGTTGTACTTGAGAAACTATTCAGTTAGTAAATATGAGAAGATCAAACCTCAGAAGAGCAAGGTTAGTGTGCAGCACCAAGAATGTTCTGGAGAATAACACTTCTAAAAACTATGACTTAGTGTAGAATATTGTAAGACTGGAGGTGGATAAAAATATAAGATTATAGATCCTAAATCTGCAATTGAATTATGACCATTAACCAAGCAGAGAAATGTCCCACAGGAAGCTTAAAGTGACAGGATCATTTATATCCAGGCTCAGCAAACTTCTTTCTGTAACAGTCCAGATAGTAAGAATAGGGTATGCTTAGCAATATGCAGCCTCTTTTGGATACCCTCAATGTTTTTTATTTTAGTGAACCTTTAAAAGAATAAATAAAATAAAGCAAAACAAAAATACTAGGTTGATGGCTACATAGAATCTAGCAACTGATAACATTTTCAAATTCAAAATTATCAGGATAAGTATAATTTTTTTAAAGAAGTAGTGTTGTAGTTTTTCTTCCTGTCACAGGACCTTGTGGACAAGGTGGAGCCGACACACTGATAGGTGAAAGGGTCAGTTGGTATGGGCTCTGTGAAAAAGAGTAGCAATTTCTCTATACATTAACATAGACTTATTATATTACCCAGCAATTCTGGTTCTGAGTATATTTATATCCTCAAATGACTAAGAATGAGTTCACATCAACAACTTGTGCTTGGATGTTCACAGAAGAACTGGCCTTAATAGCCCCAAACAGATACAAGTCAGATGTTTACTAATGGATGGATAATCAGAAGACGGTATATGTCTTTATAATGGAATAATACTTAGCTATAAAAAGGAAAGAAATGTTGATCCTGGTTCTGGCATATCTGGACTTTTAAAACACTGGGCTAAGTGAAAGAAGCCAGAGACAGAGGGATGGTTCCCATGTATATGATAGGTAGATTAATAGAGCCAGAAAAGAGACAGAAAAGAGCTTGGTTTCCATCAGAGGTTGGGGATGGAGGAGTGGGGAGTGATGGTTTAATGGACTAAGGTTTTCTTTAACCTCCTTTTTACAGTCTAAACTGGATAGTGGTGATGACTAAGTAACATAGGAATCCAGACTATCAAGTTGATAAAAACAAACAAACAAACAAACAAACATAGGGAATGTGCAAACTGCTGCTTGGTTTTATACTTTGAAATAGTTAAGATATGAAATATTACATTTATTTACTTTATCACGGATAAGTAAAAGGAAAGCATGTTGTTAAGGGTCCTGGGTTTTGACTGTAGCCATTAGCTATTATTTGCTAGTGTGTTTCTGTTTCTTCAGTATGCAGCAGTAGGTACAACACTTGTGTCACTGCTGACCACTTGAAAAGCGTGCCTGTGTTACTCTACCCTTATTTGTTTCACTTAAACAAATTAAATCAAGATTCACTTTAAGTATTTGCCTGTGGTTTCCAGCTACTGTACTGAATATCCTGACTCTTGAAGACTCATGAATAGAAAAAGAAAAAAGTTCTCTTGGAACGCAGAAGAAAGACACATCTTTTAAAAAACAAACAAAAACAAAATACAGGGATAAGATGGATAAAATGAATAATGGCTGATCGAGGAGGAGTTCAGGAAGGTGGAAAGGGAAGATAAATGAGAGGCAAGGTAAAGGAAAAGGAGAAAGGCCATTTTCTTTCAAACCACTGCGTTATACTCCCTGGCCCCTAAAGGCTTGTAACCATATCATAATGCAAAAACGCATTCAGTCCAACTTCAAAAGTCCCCATAATTTTTAACAGTCTCAAATTTATTTACTAGTCTAAAGTTCAAGGTCTCTTCTGAGATTCATGCAATGTCTTTACTGTAATCTCTTGCAAAATCAAAATTAAAAAGCAGATCACATACTTCCAACATACAATGGCACAGGATATACATTACCATTCCAATACATAGGGAAGGGGGCATAGTGAGGAAATATGGGACCCAAAGTCCAAATTCTGTGTCTCCATATCTGGTGTTGAAACCCTCTTCAGATAACAATTCCGTTCAGTTTTGTTGACTGCAACACACTTCTCTCTCTTGAGCTGGTTCCACTCCCTGTCAGCAGCTTTCCTCACCAGGTATCCCATGACTCTGATAGCCAGGCTTCAAATTCACAGCTTCACTCAATGATCTCTCTACTAGGTCTCCATTCAGGGACACCCCTGAGACATGCCTGACCTCAGCAGCTTTCTTTAGGTGTGGAGACAAATTCCGTAACCCGTTTCTTCTATCCTTAACTCTAAAGCCAGAACCACAAGGCTGAAACTACCAAGTTCTGCTGTTCACTGGGGCTGGAACATGGCCCCCTTGTTCAATTACATCTTCACCAGCTTTCTGTCTTTCATTGCCTGAGCTTGGCTGTCCTGAATCTTGCTCTGTAGACCAGACTGGTCTCAGACTCAGAGATCAGGCAGCCTCTGCCTTCCCATTGCTGGATTTAAAGGTGTGACCCACCACACCTGGCTCCAAGTTTTTCTATAGTTTCTTTCCACAAGTTGGAAATTTAGCAGAGTGAGATCTTGCCCTGAGGTAACTACTCCCTTTATTCCATTTCTTAATCCATTTATCATCTCCTTGAACACAGGATTTAGCTCCATCCCACTTTCTGGTACCCCTTTTCTTAATCTGTACATTTTGTAATTTTATTTGCTTAGCTTGCTCCTTTTCATTTTAAATATTATTCAGAGTTAATATTAATAACCACATGACAGAGTCTTTACAAGACTGTTTGAGATTTCCTCTACCATGGAATCTATCCAAAATTCTTTGTACAAGGGCAAAAAGCAGCTACATTTGTCATCAAAATATCACAAGAACAATCTCTAGGCCACATATTAATTAGTATTCCCCTCCTCCGTAACCTCTTGATAAAGTTTACCCTGCAGTTAGTTCATCAAATCATACTCAACACCACTGTCTTCCATACTCCTACTAGTGTGGCCCATTAAGCAGTGTTTAAAGAATTCCACTGCTTTTCAGATCCAAAGTACCAAAGACCAAATTCCTCCAAGCAAAAACATGGTCCAGCCTATCACAGCAAAATACCACTCCCTGGTACCAGCTTCTGTCTTAGGGTTTCTATTGCTGTGAAGAGTCACCATGACCATAGCAACTCTTGTAAAGAAAACACTTAACTGAGGTGGCATCTTACAGTTTCAGGGTTCAGTCTATTGTCATCATGGTGGTGAGCATGGCAGTGTTCAGTGGTGCTGGTTACATCTTTATCAGAAGGCAAGAGGGAGTAGACTGGGTGTCACACTGAGTGAAGCTTAAACAAAAGAGAGACCTCAAAGCCCACCCCCACAGTGACACACTTCCTCCAACAAGGCCACACCTCCTAATAGCGCCACTCCCTTTGGGGGGCATTTTCTTTCAAACCACCGCAGTAGAAAGAAATCAAACATCGTTGGATATGGTTGTTCACACTGTTCTCTTCACAATCTGGAAGCCAGAGGTAGGAAGTTCATGAGAATGAGGGCAGCATGGGCTGCAGAAGGAGTTCCAGTCCAGCCTGAATTACATAGTAGAATTCTGTCTCAAAAGGAAACAGAAATCCTTGAACTGAAAATCATAACGTTAAAAGCTGGGAGATGATGAAAATGCAAAACAGAGTGTTTATTGTAAATAATTCTTGCTCCCATCTGTTTTGATGTAATACACAAGCATGTTAATAATGTAAACTTGTTTATGTTAATCTAAAGACTTCATGTTGCATCAGTGGAGCTAGGGTGTGGAGGAACCAGAAGGGGTAACTCAGACTGTCTCCAGGGTGCGTATATTTGACAAGTATTTATTTAGTTCACAAGAAACTCTATCCAGTGCAGGATTTTGCACCAGCTGGGAATAAGCTTCCTCCTCACACCAGCAGTTCACATTAGTCATGTGATAGTACCCAAGGCAGCCTTATCAGGAAAGGCATGGTTTCTGTCTTCTCCTCCCAGGTTTCTGACTTTCAGTGAAAATATCTCCAGTGCCACACACTGAAACATAGGGATTTGGTGACCCTTCCATAGCAATTACGTAGCTTAGATCCTTCCTCGGGCCTGGCATCAAATATATGTGTTTTTACATATGTCCAAAAGGAAGCTGACATACCAGAGTGACTGAAGGAGCATCCTTACTAATGCACAGCAACATCCAAGTGACAGAAGTATCTCAGGGCCTTGTAAGGGAGGAAACCATAACTGGCTTAACCAAAAGAATGAAGGGGGAGAGTTAACTGTAGGAGATTTTTCACTATGTAGCTGGATATCTGGTAATAAATAAAACCTAAAGTTTAGTTTATGAATTTTGTTCTTCAATTTTTTCAGTAGAAATGGGATTATACAAACAAACAAACAAGAACAACAACAACATCAAAAAAACCCCAAGAGTATATGTTTCAGTTACCATAACAAAGACTTTTAAGGTTTAAGACTTTTAAGTAAATGGCAATTTAAACTAAATTGGGTAGTCGAATTTTGTGCAGTTTCTAAGTTGTATCTAAAAGTTCATTGAGAAAGATTAAAGTCAAAGGCAATTTAAAATATATGCTAAGCATGTGCAAACAAACCCCAGATGCTTAGGTTGCTTGTGCGTCTGTGTTTATAATATATTTAAAAATAATAATGAAGAAGAGGTCATGAGTTTGAGAGGGAGTTGGATGAGGGACAGGAGGAATCAGTGGAAGAGAGATAGAAGGAAGGGCAGAAATGATGTTAATACAATATTCATGTGTTAAATTCCCTAAAAAATAAAAATTAAAAAATTAAATCATGTAAAGAAAGGAAACTAATAACATCCAAAGCTCACACACTAAATGGGGCAAACATGATTACTGCTGGTCTGAGTTATCACCTGAAAGCACACAGTAACTATAGTCCTTTGTTGTATTTTATATAATGTTCCAAAATATACAAAGCAAATGTTTAAAAAATAAACTAGGAACTTATAAGTGTAGTTACATGGTCACTGAGGCAATACATTTTCATTCTCTCATAGATCATGAAAATAAAAATCTATATTTCATGAAATTTTATAATAAAGTTTATTAGACTGAATATATGAATTCTAACATTTGACTCCATAGAAAAAGAATCTTTTATAATGTTCAAATAGTATTTATGAGAATTTAACACACTACTGGCTGTAAATAAAACTCAATCAATTCTGGTGAGTAGAGTTTAACATTATTCTAATAGAGAATAATAAACTCTGGAAACTAAACAATGGATTTTAATTAAAAACCACTTTAAAAAAGCAAAATAAAAAGAAATATCACTCATCTTTAGTTATCAACCACTTAAAAGATAATGGACTAAAGGCATATCAAATCTTCTAAAGATTTATTTTATTTTATGTGTATAAGTGATTTGCCTGTTTGTAAATATGAGCACTGTGCTTGTGTGCATACGTGTGCACATGTATGTGTGTGTGTGTGCGCGCGCGCTAGCGCGTGCGCATGCGTGTATGTGTGTGTGTGTTGTCCTTGGAGGTCAGAGGAAGGCATTGGATCCCCTGGGGCTGGAGGTACTAATGGTTGTGGGTTATCATGTGAGGCCTAAGAACTCAGCCTGGTCCTCTGAAAGAGCGGCTGCTGCTCTTAACCACTGAAATTGCATGCCAAGATATGTGACCATTTTGTTTATTATTGGAAAGGAGGGTAAGAGGACTATAATCTTCCATTAGGGAGATAATTCTGGTGGACTATGGACAATGTCAGCAAGGATGTCATGACCCAGCTAACAGATGATGCCCTACTGAACTAAGTTAACTAAGTTAGTGGCAAGAAGAGAATAGTCAGGAGGCACTTGAAGGAGAATTCAGCTCTAAGATTTTCATGGGGAGGGGGTGATCACAGAAAGTTGAGTCACGGAATAATGCAGGCCAGAGATTCACCCTGTCCCCTGCAGCTTTCTGAGACTGACCACAGTCATGCTGCAGAATCGCACTGAATCTGAATTACTGTTTGCATATAGAAAGGGATAGTAATAGTTTTTACTATTGCTTACATCATCTTTCATTGATGTAAAGATGACATGAGACTGTTGATAGATGTAAATCCTCTGCATGATAGATCTTCAGTAAATAGCTGCTGGCTATGACCACCTTTTATTCTCTTATTACAAGCACAGGAAGGGACAGCTACAGACTGGTAGGATGCTTAATGCTTTCTTTTCTGTGTCAAGAGATGTAGGGGACAGAGAAGACTCACAGTAAATAAAGGAGAGAAAAGAACAACCGAAGGAGAAAACAGGTGGGTCTCTTAATGGGTCCTGAGTGATCAGCATGTTGTCTGGGCATGCTCTTCAGATCACAGGTTTGGGCTTCTCCAGATGTCTGTGGCATTCTTTCATCTTCCTTTTGGAGGCCTAAAGCCCTTGTTTTATGAACATCTCTCCTATAACCTCCAAATCTGTTTCTCTGTATTCAAGTTCCTTCCCTCTTCCTATGAAGGCCCCAGCCCCATCCTTCTGTTCTGTTCTGTATGGCCCTGGCATTCGACTCTAAGGTGTGTAAGAGGCATTAACTACATTGCAGGTGGGAGGAGGGCGTGCTCTGAGCCCTCTGACACAGTCTCTCCAGACCACAGGACCATGCTCTGTCCTATGTTCCACATTGGCCAGTTATCAGAGGTGCAGTATTCAGAAAGGGACACCCCTTAGAGGATGAGAGGAAATGTAAGGCATTGACTTCCATTCATAGGTGTCACAGATTTTATTAGTGCACACCACATACCGGCTACCCTGCCAGGAAGCAGAGATGCAGGGGAGGATCCAGTAGCTATGATCACAGCTGTCAGGGAGCTTACCTCCTCCTGGCATAAACAAATGACAAACTTGTGAAAAGATTAAGACAGAAAGTAACTATAAACTTGAAGCTCACAATTGCAGTTTCCTCTCCTTATACTGGGTGGTGACTCCGAGAGCTTAGCCAAGTGCAAATATTTGCTTTTCAGGTCTTCAGATCAAAAACTAGCTTGATAGCTCCAGATGATAACGCAGCTTCTGTTGGAGGATAATTTTAAGTTTTTGGAAAAGTAGTAAACACATGGTATGGAGAATTTCTGTGTATGTTTCATCCAATTTCTTTAAACACTAACAACGTATCTGTGATAGTCTGGTTATTCCAGAGAGATTGCATAGGTCCTTGTATATAGAGAACACGCATCACTAGGTTATGTTTCACCCAAAGTTTGCACAGCTGACTTACAGTTACAGATTTGGCAAGATTTTGCTGCTGTTGCTATACCAATTAGGGATTCTGTGTTGCATTTAATTGAGTTTCTTTCTGATTCTTCAAGACTTGTGTTTTCATGAGTCTGTTTAACAGACAGACACATAGACACAGGTCAAAGTACAGCCTGCATAAAGTATCTGCATGCACATACACAGAGAGGATCAAAGACGTCCTCGGGAAGGTGGATGGATGCCCACCACAGCCTCAGCTGTGGATGTTAGCCCAGCCTTTTGCATTTTTCAATTCTTCTCTCCCGAGTATCAGGGACAGGTTCTGCATCTCATAGACGCCTGTCTCCAAATTAAATTCTTTAAACACAATGGGACCAGGAATGTAGCATTCATAAATTACCTATGAGGGTCTGTAAACATCAGATTGCTTTTTTCTAAATTTAATTGCCCTTTTAAATATTTAATTCAAAGACAGAACTGGGAGAGAGTCATGGAGGAGGTGTGCCAACTCACTTCACTACCGTTTTCTGTCTGTCAAATGGACAGTCTGCCCAGAAAGATTAACCCAGATTTCCCCCAAAGAAATCTATGTCAAATTGATTCTGAGTTGGTCTGGCATCAGAGAAGAATCTTGACACGACAAATTTTAACCCCCACAGTACTTGGGAGCTCTGGGAGAAAGACCTTCAAAGGTTTGCTTGTGCACAGCTCAACAGAAGGCTGAACAGCTCAGATCTCTCCATGAGAGCATTGAAACATTGAAACATGGGAAGAAGTTGAGAATGAGCTGAGTGCCCACTGTGAATTGGCAGAAGAAAAGCTCCTGCTGTGCCGCCTGCAGCAGTGTGACCTGACACCTTGCCTACTGTGGGATGAGTTACCTGGTGTCCAGGACTCTGGACATGTGAGGACACTTTTATGTTGTGATAATGCACTTCTGTGCCTGTGTGAACACTTGGATCTTAATTTAGCCTCTAGGACATTTCACCCCCCAGTTTGATCTCTTCTTTTAGTGAAACATTACCCCATCTCTTATTCTTGCTTTCTCTCTCTTCCCTAGACTGTAGGAATTGGCTTATCTTTCTGATAATCTCTAGGAGCAAAATTAATGCTATCAACTGCTTGTCACTAAGTAGAGACTCAAGAAACATGAGATCGGGGGTGTGAGTCTCAGGTTACAGAGAAGGGAACTCTGGGCCCAGGTGCTTACCAGTGCTGGCTATCCATCAAAACCTCACATGTTCATTTTTAATTTTTTTAACATGAGGGTATGTGAAGGACCTGAGTTTGTGCTCCAGAAGTATGTCAGGAAAAACAGCTCTAATATGAGTGTTCTGGTTCAGTTGCAAAAGTGGGCCTGGCTCAGGATGCTATGCTATGCTGTGCTTGCTGGCTCGAGTTGCATTTGTAGTTTGTGATTAAATGGAATAGCCTCTTGCCAGTCATTATCATATGTGATCATATTTTCTCCTGATTTCTACCAAATGACAGGTAGATAGGATGTTAGCTCTGACTTGAACCTAAGATGTTACAAGTCTGACATTCTTAGTCTCCATTGCTATTATTGTACACATGCTGTTAGTGTCTATGATGTCACCTATGGATGAGAGCATCTGAGATCACCTTTGAGTTCTAAACTGGACACTAGGGGACCATGTATAAACCTTGAAAATGTTTTTTTTTCCTGTACTCACTATGAATGGCTTTTAATGAGACACATGTTCTCCAACACACTACAGTACTTGCTTTTCTCACTGTCTTATGTCTACTATGCTTCATGCATTTGCCTCACATGTAGTGAGCTTAATAGTGGCTGCTCAAATCCCATGTCCAAGTTTGAATCACTATGGGTGTGACCTTATTTGGAAGACAAGCCTGAACAGATTTAACTTAGGTACTGCTGTGAAGTTGTGACAGTCTAGAGTTATCTAATCCAGGGTCAGATATCTTTATAGGGGGAAGCAGAGCAAGATTTGAGACCTAAAGATGAAGGTCATGTGAAGGTCAGCATAGAGTCCGTTGTAATGTCATTGTAGTCTACCAGAGACTGGGAGAGGAAAAGAAAGCTTCTTCCTTAGAAACTGTAGTTGGGATTGTGACCTTATCCAGAACTGGATTTTCGGTTTTGACTTCTGAAGTGGGATTCCCCTCTGTATGCTGTGATTACCATTAATGAATAAAGAAACTGCTTTGGACCTATAGCAGGGCAGAACTTAGGTAGGTGGGGAAAATTAACTGAATGCTGGGAGAAAGGAGGCAGAAGAGAAGAAGCCATGTAGCCCCACCAGAGACAGACGCTGGATGGAACTTTACCGGGTAAGCCACAGCTATGTGGCGATACACAAATTAATGGAGATGGCTTAAATTAATATGTAAGAGCTAGCCAATAAGAAGCTAGAGCTAAAAAGCCAAGCAGTGATTTAAATAATATGGTTTCTGTGTGATTATTTTGGGAGTCTGG
>LOJH01036958.1:0-15384 GCA_001685095.1 Ellobius talpinus | reverse complement strand
TTATTAACCAATGAAAGTAACACATAGACAGATGACCCTCCTCCATCAAATAAAGAATTATTACAGTGATTATGAATAAAAATAAACTAAAATAGAGTGGAAAATGCATTACAAAAAATCATAAGTGATAGTTTAATGTTTAGCAATGGGTACATAAAATATTTAGACAATTATGTTTATAAATTAGTTTTTACCACACATTTGCATGTATGCAGAATATACTAAAAGCATAAGTGTCCCACACTAGTATTGCTCACCTAATTCAAGAATAATTTTAAAGAAAACCAATGTTTTGACATTATGTACATAATACCATTATTTTTTCTTAATAAAAGGTCAAATTTCCAAATTGTGCTAAAATACATGAATAACTGTGTTCATGTGTGGGTGTTTGTTCTACCTAAATGTATAAATTATTCAGTATCAGCTGGTATTGCTTTCTTCTAACAACCCTAATAACTTGATGACCCATATTAAACTAATAATTAAAAGTTTAGTGAGTTATCAGTGAATTGAAACAAAAAGTTACTCAAACTGTAAGACACATAAAAAGCTACTTTTTCCTACCCAGTGTTACTTTCAAAAGTTATCAAAGAATGGATGGAGAAATGGTTCAGCAGTTAAAAGCACTTATTATAGAGGACCAGTGAACAGGTTTCAGGATCAACATCACAGCTCATAACTCTCTGAAACTCCTCTTCTAAGAAATCAAATGTCCTCTTCTGAACTTCACCAGCACCATACAAATATGCGGTGCAGGTACATATATAGAAACAAACAATCATACACATAAAATAAATAAATCATTTAAAAAGTTATCTTAGGTCATTAGGACATACTATGCAGGAAAGGCTTCCTATAAGTACAATTATAAACACTTGAATAAAGCATAAATTACTTGAAAGTCAAAATAGACTTAGTATAGCCTACATCACTAAAGAATTCCAAACCATGTTTATAAATATGGAGAATATTAACATGATGAATTACATTTTATTCTTTCTCCTTCTTCCTTGCTTACAAAGTTTAACCAAGCATCTCATAGTCTTATATAGTTTGTTGGTCCACTGGAGTATCACATATGCCCAGTGTTATGCTCTAGACCAGTGGTTCTCAAACTTCCTAATGCTGTATCCTTTAATAGAGTTCCACATATTGTTGTTACCCCCAACCAAAAAATTATTTTGTTGCTACTTCATAATGGTAATTTTGCTACTGTTAATAATTGTAATGTAAATATCTGATATGCGACCAGGAATGGGTTGTGACCCACAGGTTGAGGTCCACTGCTCTAGATTATATTTGCTGAGCATATAAGAAAGGATGCTTGAAAATGACAATTTATTATTATGTGTTATAGTTAAAAGGCATAGGTGACATCTTTGTTGGCAATAAAACCCACAGACATTTAGATGAACCTAAGTTTTGTTTTGTCCCTTGTCTTAATCTGTATTGTGCTTTGTCACATAAGTACTAGATAGCATGACCATGCTCTTAATATACTGCCTGAGAAAGAAAGAATGTTCTAAACAGGTGAGATGTCAGGTCAGTAGCATAAACTGGGGTGGTGTGGGCAAACTAGATCCCTCTGCATGCGCTCCCATTTCATGTACACTGTATTTTATAGCATTGCTCATTTTGCACATCTATTAATCCCTCCCCATATCATAGGAAAGTTGCTCTATCCAAGGATCTGGACATAGTAACTAAGATAATCTGCACTTAATTTGTCCTACTCACTCAACTGCAAAAATCTCCTAAGAAAACATAAAACCTACTCCCCCCTTTCTCATTTGCCTTGGAAATTCTGTGCAATAGAAAACCTTCTGGTGATGCCTTACCCATTTTAGTATGGATTCCAAAGATGGGGAAAAACAGAGACAGGATAAAGTAGGAGAAGGAAAGCCAAAAGAAATTGGGAATAAAGCAGTTTGGAGTATCATCAGAACTGAGCTCCAAAATTTAAAGTAATGGAATATCAGAAAGATTTTTTGAAAATATTTTTTAAGGTTTATTTATTTTTATTTTATGTGTCATGGGTGTTTTGGCATCACGTATGCATGTCTGTGCACTACAAGCATGGACTACCCACAAAGACCAGAAGACAGCAAATACTTAGAACTAGAGTTATCTATGATTATGACCCATGAAATGAGTGTGGGAAACTGACCCTGAGTTCCCTGCAAAAGCAGACATTGCTCTTAACTGATGAGCCATTTCTTCATTGCCATAAAACCATCTTGTACGAAGGATATACACTAGGAAATCTTGAGCCACTTATTAGTTTTTGGAGTGTAAAATTTTCAAACCAAAATAACCAATTAAATGTGATTTTTATGTACCTTTCAGCATGTTGATAAATTGTGGTGTGGTGGATTGAAGTTGTTCAGATATTCTGCTATTTCAGTAATAATTCTTAATGTAGTGATACCCTATATTCAGATTAAAAAATTAATCTAAACTCTAACTGTTAAGAATTATGTATTGCCAGAGAACATAGACAAAATGAGGACCCTAAGAGAGACATACATAGATCCAAACTACATATTAAGTAGAAAAAGACAAGCTCTCCTGAGTAAATTGGGAGCATTGAGACCTTGGGGGAGGGTAGAAGGGAGGGGAGAGGCAGGGAGTGGAGCAGAGAAACATGTAGAGCTCAATAAAAATCAATAAAAAATAATTATGTATTACAGTTTTCAATCACATTTTAAGAAGTTGACTTAATTTCTCAGATAATTCCAAAAAACTTTTGTTCTATCTTAGTTCTTTGGTTTTGGGCTTCAACACGACCAATTTTTAATTGTCCTTTAGATAAAAGTAGAAAACTTGCTACAACCCAAAAACTTAACACAAATTCAAAGGATTGTCATACTGCACTTTGGATGTTAAGGTTTGAAATGAACTTAAAGAAACATTGTCACATTTTTCAACTGTTAAAAATTAAAGAACCAAATGTACCCCAGCTACATTATTTTTCTATATTATTCAGAAAATGTGAATAAAAATAAAAAAGTATTACTTATTCTATGAAAACTAAAGGAAAATGATCCTAGTTCTATCTGGTCATTCTAATCATGCCATTTTGTAGATAGCAGGAAGATAACTGAGGATGTTTCAAGATAAGTGTTCTCTAAACAGGCTTGAGAGTGGTGGTTCACAAAATACTGACAATATTCTTTCCTAACTACGTGGTCTCTGATAACAGAATGTTTTTACTCTTTCTAAGAGACGTAGTGCACTCATTTCTCCCTTAAGCCCAGGCTGGTTCCAAGATATTCTTAATGAATAGAATGGGATGGAACAGACACAGCAAACTCTAATAGCTGTCTTTAAATGTTTTTGCAGCTTCAACTTTTATGTCTTGTATTGTGAGAAGTTATGTCTAACCTGCTGCAGAGAAAAGTGTGCTAGTGATCTTCACTAAGTGTACTAATAACGAGGCATGAATGCAGCTATTTGGGGATATCTAGCCTCAGCTAAGCCTCTGGATAATTGGACTACATAAGCCATCATATACACAAAGTTTTAAGAAATAGTAAGAAAGCCCTAACAATACATATGAATATGAGTATGAATACGAAATACATGACAATTGATAAGAGTACTTCAAAAGTACTATAATAGTATTCACCTAATGCTAAAGAAGAATGAATATATTTCTTTCCTCTCAAACATGAAATAACTTTTTTGCTCCTTTTCCCTGCATATTATTTTTATAACACATCTCTTTAGTTCTTTCCTATTCATGTTTAAATATCCTTCATTCTTTCTTATATTAAAATATATTTTAGTACCATCATCACCACAAGATATATTTATTTCCTTTATAAACAAATAGTATCAAAAAGTCATATGTACTCACTGATTTTGCTTCATTTCATTTGTTTCAGTTCACTGAAATCTGACTTGTGGAGCACTGCTGAAACTTGATATATCAACAATGGCATCTTGCTTTATCAAAATCCAACAGAGGGACTGAATAGATTGTTTAATAGATGGATGCACACTACTCTTGTAGAGAAAACCTAGCTGAGTTCGTGACTCCCATTTCAAGTGTCTCACAACCACCTTTAAATCCAGATTCAGGAATTCTAATACATTTTTTGGCATCTGGGTGAACCTTCATTCATGTGCATATAACCACACAAACCTAATATGCTATATAATTAAAAATAAAGTTAATATTTTTATCAATAATATATGTTGTTATTTTCTGATTAAACACCCCTGTGTTTGTTGATACTACAATATTGACTTGCCTTTTTAAAGATATCTCCCTTTCTTTGACTTTGCAACACTTGATAATGTTTTACTTGAATAGCATCGTCCTGTCTCTGATGTCGTTTGGTAATGATTTTTAACTTATTCATTTCTAAAACTCTGGCTTCCTTTTAGCCAATGACCATCAAACTATGACTTAAAGGAAAAATTTGACATTGTTCTGTTTTTATAAATAAAGTTTTATTAGACTGTTGCTACATCCATTTGTTTAATTACTGCCTTTGAATATTTTATATCTGTTGCTACACACAGTTTGTTGACCTTTACCATTTTTATATGTTTTACTTCCATTATATAAGTTCTCTCAATAAGCCCACATCTTTCCAACCACACACACAATCAAATTTTTATCCATGTAGATAATCACTCCTACAAATCTTGTCTCTAACATAAGATACTCTTATCCACTATTTGTTACCACTTCCTTTTTTCTTGAAATTTGTTTTCTTCTCACATAATATAGCCTGACAATGGGTTCCCCTCCTTCTACTGATACTTACTTCTCCTCCCATTCATATACACCTCATTTCTACCACTCATTGCCCAGTAAATGGGTTTCTATGGAATAATCATAAATAAAATAAGATAAAAACTAAAGTATTGGAATTTGCCAAAAATACAAGAAAAAGAGACCCACTTGTTCACATACTCAGGAATTCCATAAGGGCATTAAACTGAAGTCCAAAATATACATTCAAAGAACCTATAGTGTAAAGAGAGGAACAATATATAAATAAAATAAAAAAATAGTTGATAAAAAGGAAGAGCCCTGGTTCAAAATTATGAGAAAAGAGGACCCCCCCGAAGATGCCATGAGTTCATTTTATGTTAGCCATCTACTGCTGGGCATGCAGGCAACGCTTAAGAGTAAATGCTTTACCCAGTGAGACAACATTGGAGGAAACTGAATTTTCATTTGCAGGTGGTTATATATTGGAGACTGGTTCTTCATTAGAGATAGGAGTATGTCTCACACTTCTGTCAGCTCTTGGAACACAACTGGTGCTAATCCAGGGTCTTTTTTTGCTTGCAGCTTTTAGTATGTTTTCTTTGTTTGCACATTTAGTATTATATCTTCTGATCTAGTCTATTTGGTGTTCTATAGGCTTCTTGTAACCTGATGGCATCTCCTTCTTTAGGGTAGGGAAATTTTATTCCATATTCTTACTGAAAATATATCTTTTTCTTTTCCTCTTTCCTTGACATGTGTTTCTTTGTCTTCCTGCATTGCTATTTTTCTTAGATTTGGTCTCTTCATAGTGTCTCAGATCTCAGTTCTGGATGATTTATTTCAATTCTTTTTAGATTTAACATTTTCTTTGGTCAAGGTATCCATTTCTTCTATCATGGCTTCAATGCCTGAGTTCTCTCTTCCATCTCTTACATTCTGTTGGCAAGGTTGCCTTCAGAATCCTGATCAATTTCCTACTATTTTCATTTCAAATTTCCCAAAGTTAGTGTTTTCTTTGTTGATATTATTTCCACTGCAGGTTTTGAACTGTTTCGTTTCCTTCTGCTTGTTTGTGTTTTTCATGATTTCTTTAATGTTTTAAGGGATTTAATAATTTCCTCTTTAAGGACATCTATTATATTCATAAATGCTATTTTAAGATCCTTGTTTTGTATTTCAGCTATTTTGCAATACTCAGGGCCTGCTAAGGTAGGGTTGCTAGGCTCTGCTGGACAAATATTATCCCGGCTGTTTTTTTTATTATGTTTCTATATTGGCTTCAAGGCATCTGTGTTTGTGAATATTGTAATGCTAGGTGCTGATATCTGCTTTGTCTTTGTTGGGTATGTATTTTAAACCATGGTTTCTGCTGCCCTATCTGGTTCCTTGGAGCATGTGGTGGCTATATGTTGCTTCACAGGAAATTATTCTGAGATTCTGCAGGTGTGACCACTGGGGGTTATAGGTAAAATGTATTGGGAGTTGGCTCTTAAGAATGGAGATGGGCTAGGAAGGATGAGCTGAGCGGATCCACAGGAATAAGGAAAGCAGGCTATTCCACCAGGATCTGCGTAGCTCCCTGGGACTAAGGGCAGAGTGAGGAGAGGCTACTACACTTAGTCTTCTACAGAGCTGGTGATGAGACTAAGGAATTTTGTGTGGAGGACAGGAGGAAGAGTGAAGATCTGAAGCTTGCCTGCCTGCTTCTCTGGCCTACTTTCTTCCCTGTCAGGTGTGGCTGGTGGGTTAATAGAGAAAATCTGCTGGAGTTGGAGACTGGGAAAACAGAATGAGTGGAAAGAATGTCAGAGGAGAAAATTATCATGATCTGCTTGCTGGAGAAGCAGGCAGAGAGACCGGGAAGGCTACAACTGGGGTCTGCTACACATGGGCATGAGACTGGGTATTGGATTTGGAACGGAGGAGGGAATGGTGAAGATCTGCAGTTAGGCTACCTGTTTCCCTTTCGGGAGTAGCCTGTGGGTTCCCAGAGATTGCCTGCTGGGATTGAGGACTAAGATAAAGTGGGGTGAGGAAAGATTGGAGGAGATCTGTTTGTTCCACAGGAGATGGGAGCAGGGAGGGAGGCAAGGCTTCAGTATGTGGTTGCCTAGAAAGCTGGGGGAGTGAAAGGGGAATGGGATTTAGAGGAGAGGGAGGGAAAGATGAAAAGCTGCACTTAGCCTACCTGTTCAGTGTACAGTCAAATGAAAAGAAACCTCCCAGTGCCAAATTATATATATAAAATATTCAAATCTGTCTTCTATGGAAGTTTCTAATGATTACATCAAATCATTTATTTGTATTATTTCTTTTTTTATTAAATTTATTTTTTGAAACAGTCTTTTCTATTTTACATACCATCCTAGTTCCCACTCCCTCTTTTCCTCTAGAGAGTCAACAAAGTCTGACATACCACTTTGAGGCAGGGTCAAGGCCCTTCCCCCTATATTTAGGCTGAGTAAGGTATCCCCCCAAAAGGAATGGGTTCCAAAATGCCAGTACAAGCAGTAGGGATAAATTCTAGTTCCTCTGCCAGTGTCCACACAGACTGCTCCAGCCACACAACTCAATCACATTCAGTGGGACTAGTTTGTGCTTACGCAGGTTAACCTGCTGTTAGTCCAGAGTCAACAATGAGCTCACTAGCTCAGGACAGCTGTTTTTGTAGGTATCCCCATCACAGCCTTGGCCCCTTTGTTCATATTATCGCTCCTCCCACTGGTCTCTGGAAGCTTGGTCCAATGCTTAGCCGTGAATCTCTGCATCTGCTTCCATCAGTTGCTGGATGAAGGTTCTATGATGATAATTAAAGTAGTCATTAACCTTGCAGCCTTTTACTTTTATTTCTGTATAAAGTTTCAGTCCTCTCTGCCATTATTCTTTCCCTCCATCACTAACTTCTCCCCCACCCACTGATTAATACCCCTCAGTCAACCCATTAAGTCTATTCTATTTCCCTTCCCAGGGAGATCCATGTGATCCCCTTTGAACCCTAGTTATTTACCCTCTCCGAGACTGTGGGTGGCAGAATGATTTTGCTTTTCTTAACAGCTAATATCTAAGTATAAGTAAGTACATAACATTTTTGTCTTTTTGGGTCTAAGATACATCACTTGGGATGTTTTTTTTCTAGTTCCATTTTTTGCCTAAAAATTTCATGTCATTTTTTTTAAAACCTGAGTAACACTCAATTGTGTAAATGTACCACATTTCTGTTTATCCATTCTTTGGTTGAAGGACATCCGTGTGATTTCTAGTTTCTGGCTATTATGAATAAAGCTGTGATGAACATGATTAATTAGGTGTCTATGTGGTAAGCTGGAGCATGCTTTGGATGTGTGCACAAGAGTGGTATAGATGGGTCTTGAGTTCCATATATTCTCAACTTTCTGAGGAGCTACCATATTGATTTCCATAGTGGGTGTCCAATTTTGCACTCCCAACAGCAGCAGAGGAGTATTCCTCTAGCTCAACATCTTCAACAGCATGAACTCTCACTTTTGATCTTGATTTTGATCTTAGCCAAAGGTGTAAGATATGAAAGGTGTAATAAACCAAGTATGCATAGGTATGTAGATTTATTTCTGGGTCTTTGATTTTATTCTATTGATTAATATGTTTATATTTAAGCCAATACTATGCTTTTTTTTTTTACTAAACTTCTGTTGTACAGCTTGAAGTCAGGGATGGTGATACCTCCAGAAGTTCTTTTATTGTACAGAATTGTTTGACTAATTCTGTTTTTTTATTGCCTTGTTTTGATTTTCCATATGAACTTTGTTCTTTCAAGACCTGTAAAGAATTGTGTTAACATTTTGATGAAGATCATGTTGAATCTGTAGATTGCTTTTGGAAGGATCACCATTTTTACCATGTAATCCTACCTATCCATGAGCATGGGAAATCTCTCCATATTTTGATATCTCCTTCAATTTCTTTTTTCAAATACTCAGAGGCTTTATCATACAGGTCTTTCACTTGCTTGGTTAGATTTACCTCAAGATATTTTACTGTATTGGTGGCTATTTTGAAGTATGTTGTTTGCCTCTTTTTTCTCAGCTCATTTGTTATTTGTATATAGGAGGGCTGCTAATGTTTTGAATTAATCTTGTATCCAGCATTTCACTGAAGGTCTTTATCAGCTATAGGAGTTTCCTGGTAGAATTTTTTTGGGTTGCTTATGTATACATCATATAATCAGTAAATAGTGATACTTTGACTTCTTCCTTTGCTCTTTGTGTCCCTCTTATCTCCTTTGGCTCTAGATATAACTTCAAATACTATATTGAATGGATATAGAGAGTGGACACCCTTTTATTGCTCCATATTTTAGTTTAATTGCTTTGAATTTCTCTCCATATAATTTGATGTTGGCCATAGGCATGCTGTACATCACCTTTATTATGTTTAGGCAAGTGTCTTGTATAATTTTTCTAACACTTTTATCACAAAGGAGTATTAGATTTTGGCAAAGGCTGTTTCAGCATCTAATAAGGTGATCATGTAGGTTTTTACTTTCCGATTGCTTGAATGATTCATTAAATTGGCAGAATTTTTTATGTTGCTCAATCCCCACACTGCTGGGATAAAACCAACTTGATCATGGTGGATGATCTTTATTATGTGTTCTTGGATTTGGTTTGTGAATATTTTAATGAGCATTTTTCTATTTAGTTTTTATCTGTATAACCTTTTCATTGGAGTATTATCACTATCATTGTTTGATAGTCAGTGTGTGATTTCAGCTTTAGTAATGTTTCTTTTTACAAATGTGGGTGACCTTGTGTTGGGGGCATAGAGGTTTAGAATTGAGATGCCTGAGGTAATGTGTACCTTTGATGTTGATAAGTGTCTCTTGTGTGCAGCAGAAGGAAAGATCCTGTTTGAGCATTCATTCTATTTGTCCATGTTCTTTTATTCAGGAATTGAGTCTGTTGATAATGACAAATGGCAGTTAATTACTATTGTTTTGATGGTGGTGGTAGTCTCTCTCTCTCTCTTTCTCTCTTTCTCTCTTTCTCTCTCTGTATGTGTTTCCCCTCTTTGGATTTTGCTGGGCTGAAGTTATTTATTGCATATTTTTATGGCAAGTTAACCTCCTTGAGTTGGAATTTTCCTTCTAATAACTTCTGTAGAGCTGGATTTGTAGATAGATATTGTTTATATTTGATTTTGTCATTAAATATCTTGTTTTATCCATCTATTTTGATTAAATTTTTCTTGGGTATAGTAGTATAGGCTGGTATTTGTGGCCTCTTAGAGTCTGTAAGACATTTGTCCAGGATTCTATGCCTTTTTGAGTCTTTGTTAAGAAGTCCAGTATAACTCTAATATGTTTTCTTTATATGTTTCTCAACCTTTTTACTTTGTAGCTTTTAATTTTCTTTGTTCTATGTGTTTAATTTTTGATTACTATGCAGTGAGGGAAACGTTCTTTTCTGATCCAATCTACTTGCTGTTCTGTGTGCTTCTTGTACTTTTATAGCCATATCCTTCTTTAGATTAGGACAACTTTTTCTATGATTTTGTTAAATATATTTTCTGGGTTTTTGAATTGTAATTCTTCTCCTTCAAGTCCTAGTAGTCTCATGTTTTGTCTTCTCATAGTGTTTCAGATTTCCTGGATGTTTTGTGTAAGAATTTTTTATACTTAGAATTTTCTTTGATCAATAAATTTAATTTTCTATTGTATCTTCAATACCCAAGATTCTCTCTTCCATCCCCTGAATTTTGTTGGTGATGCTTGTGTCTGTAGTTGCTGTTTGTTTACACAGAATTTTTCCATTTCCAGAATTCCCTCAATTTTTGTTTATTTATTGTTTCTATATCCATTTTCTTGTCTTGAACACTTTTATAAATTTTCTTTGTTTTTGATTGGCTTTCTTGTCTTTCTTTAAGGGATTTCCTCATTTCTTCCAATCTTTGTCTTTTCCCCAAATTCTTTAAGAGTTGTATTCACTTCTTCTTTAAAGGCCTCTATAATCTTTATAAAGTTGGTTTTAAGGTCTTTTTCTTGTATTTCAACTCTATTGGAATATTCAGGGCTTGCTCTAGTAGGATCACAGGGCTCTAGTGGTGACATATTACCCTGGCTGTTGCTGATTGTGTTCTTACCCATTTGTGTTTGGAATAATTATAGGCCTAGGTACTGATTTATGGGTTTTTCTTTGATGGATGTGTGTTTTGTTCCTTGGTTTTGTTTTTTCTCTGGTCTTCTGGTCTGGTTATTTGTTGTTGAATAGGGTTTCTCTATGAATTTTGGGAGCAGAACTTCTGGTAGCTAATGTGGTCTCTTGTCCAGTGTGTCTCCACCAGAGTTGGGTGCTGGAGTTCTGGGAGCTATCATGGACTCTGGTCCAGTAAAATTCTTCACAGACTTCAAAGGAACAATATTCAACTTCATATGGAAAAACAAAAATCTCAGGATAGCCAAAACAATTTTGTACAACAAAGGAACTTCTGAAGGCATCACAATTCTTGACGTCAAACTCTATTATAGAGATACAACAAAGAAACTAGCCAGATTTGTCATAAAAGCAGACAGGAGAACCAATGGAATTAAATTGAAGACCTAGATATCAACCCACACACTTATGAACACCTGATTTTTGACAAAGAAGCTAAAAATATAAAATAGAAAAACAAAACATATTCAACAAATGGTGCTGGCATAACTGAATATCAGCATGTAGGAGAATGAAAAATGATCCATATCCTTCATCATGAACAAAACTCAAGGCCAAATGGATCAAAGACCTCAATGTAAAACCACCCATATTAACCTCACAGAAGAGAAAGTGGTAAGTATACTTAAAAACATTGGCACAGGAGACCACTTCCTAAATATGACCCCAGTAGCACAGACACTAAGAGCAACAATTAATAAATTGGACCCCTGAAACTTAGAAGCTTCGGTAAAGCAAAGAACATGGTCAACAAGACAAAACAGAAGCATATATATTTGGAAAAGATCTTCACCAACCCCACTTCAGTCAGAATACTGATCTCCAAAATATACAAAGAACTCAAGAACTTGACATCAAATGAACAAATAATCCAATAAAAATTGGGGTACAGACATAAACAAAGAATTCTCAAGAGACAACTATCAAATGGCTGAAAGATACTTAAGGAAATGTACAACATCCTTAGCCATCAAAGAAGTGCAAATCAAAACAACTCTGAGATTTCATTTTGCCCCTGTCAGAATGACCAAGATCAAATACACTGATGAAAGTTTAAGCTGGAGAGGAATTGGGGAAAGGGGAATTATTCTCCATTGCTGGTGAGAGTGTAAACTTGTACTTTGGAAATCAGTATGATGATTTTTCAGAAAATTAGGAAACAGCCTACCTCAAGACACAGCAATACCACTTTGAGGTATATATCCAAAGGATGCCCAACATGCCACAAGTATATGTGCTCAACTATGTTCATAGCAATATTGTTTGTCATAGCCAGAACCTGGAAACAACATAAATGCCCCTTGACTGAAGAATGGATAAGGAAAATGTGGTACATTTACACAAAGAACTACTACACAGCAGTAAAAAATAATAACATCTTGAAATTTTAATTCAATTGGATGGATATAGAAAAAAACATTGAGTGAGGTAATCCAGACCCATAAAAGAAAATATAATCTGTACTCACTCATAAATTGCTTTTAGACATAAAGCAAAGGAAAACAACCAACCCACAGTCCATAACCCCAGAGAAGCCACAAAACAAAGAGGAACCTAAGAGAGATATACATGGATCTACATAGGAAGAAGAAAAAGACAAGATCTACAGAGTAAGATGGGAGTGTGAGGGTCACAAGAGATGGTAGAAGGGGAAGGGGAAGAAGGGAGGGGAACAGATAAAAATGTATGGCTCAATAAAAACCACAAAAATGAAACTACCTAAACAAAAGTGTGTTCAAAACTAAAAATGGGCATGGATGGTGATACATGCCTTTAATTTCACCACTCTGGAGGCAGAGGCAGGCATATCTCTGAGTTAGGTCCACATAATGAGTTCTAGACCAACCATGGCTACTGAAAAAGACGCAGTATGAAACTAACATAAATCAATAAAAAATGAAGACTACTTTCCTTGCTTGTAAAGACCCTAATTTCAGTTCTCAGCACTGAAAAAAATCAATCAATCAATTCTTCCATGGTTAGATTATGCAGTTCTATTATTTTTATCATTATAATCTATACCCTTATTACTAGCAGATATTGCATTTGAACTTTCCTTGAAATAAGATCCTCCAATTTATATTACATATTGACAGAGATTTTCTAAAGTTGTATTGTCTGTCCTAAACCAATAAGGTAGCTCCTAGCCACACAAAGCCCCATCTTTTTAAATTATCTGAAGTAGAAAATTAAAATTTTAATTATTTAGTCTTACTTGCTGCATTTCAAATATACAATGATCACGCATGTGTCTAGAAGCTATCATGTGGGGTGCTACAAATACTGAAAATGTTTATTATTTCACCACATTCTGTTGTGCAGTGCTGTTTTTGGTGTGCTTGTATTTTAAAAAAAAATGGAGAAAGGTAAATTTTAAATAGATAAAAGTGAAAATAGACCATAGTAACTGAATTGCTTCCTTCTTGGCTAGAGTTCATAGTGCCAGAAAGTGTTATGCAGGTTGTTAGGGAAAAAGACATCAGTGGCCTTCCAAAACTGGACTCTGCATTCTGTAACACCAATCTACAAGGCAAAATGTGTCCACTTGTGCAATAGAAGCATGATATTATGGGGTGAATAACTGTTTTCTCGGTGGTGTTAAGGTCTGCCCCACAGGAAGGAACATTATGCTTTGTACTATACTCCTCATCAAAAGCCCATGGCTGAGGAAATCATAGGCCCTGGGGTAGAACCAAAAAAAATGTTATTTTGCTTAATAATCATGCTGTAAATTGCCTTCTAAACATTTGTGCTTATACCTTAAACTTGATATTCTTATAACCTTGGTAAAAGAAGCTTGTTTTGCAGTTGGCAGAAGTCTGTGGAGAGATGCCTAGTTGGCCAATGTGCTGAGAATAAGTGATTAAGGATTCAGCCCCAAATGAGACATCTTTCTCACCTGCCTCTCCAAAACAGGAAATACATTATGGCATAGAAGGTGGAAAGAATGTAGGGTCTGCATGATGGGTAGGGGGAGAAGTGCGGTGAAATGCAAACTTTTGGACTTGTCCTGGCTATCACACTCATGAACTCACTATAGCTCTCTGCACAAAATTTCAATAAGACCAATCCAGGCAAAATTTTGGCATAGATAACAAAAGTGCCCTCCATACAAGTAAATTCCCTTACTGAGTGGTTATTGGTAGTTGATAGTTGCTGGGGCAAGAAGAATTATTATCTGAAATGTGTAGCCACTGGTAGATTTCTCACGCTATTGTTGGTAACATCACATGTGTAGTCACCTAGGCAGCCAAACTGGCTTAAAAACAAACAAAAGACATGAAGACGTGAGGGGGCTATGGTGAATGTGATTTGTTAGAATTGGAACGATGAAGTAAGGGGGTAGATATGATCATGTTTCATTTTCTATGTGTATGACACTCCCCAAAATAAAGAGAAATTAATATTTAAATACAAGAAAAAATAAAACAGATCATAGAGATTTCTGACACACACACACACACACACACACACACACACACACACAYACATATATATATTCAACAAAAATGATTATGGAGTAATTACTTTTTCACAAAAGTATTTCAAACAGGTTTTGAAGAAGAAAAAATCTTTTCCTGCTTTATATTCAGAAAAGCCACTTTCTTCCCATCCTGCACTCATGCTAAAGGCATCTCTGAACTGTACTCAAGTAGCGCTGCTCTTACAAGATGCTTCAGGGAACAGGAATTTACTCCCTCTACTTAAGTCAAAGGAATAACTAGGAAGGTTGCTGATTTAATTTTTGAGACAGGTCTTAAGGCTCTGCCTCTATTTGCAAGAAAATGTCCTCAGGAGTTGAATGACTCGCCAATCCCAGATATACAACTGCAGGCACACTTTGTTAACATGCAGCAGCCTATCACAGCCTAAGGTTGTAACTTCTGACATTAATATTCTGGGAGGGAAGGATTCTTGGATGTCCTCTTTTCCTTTTAATTATGAAAGCCAAAATAGGAGCATTTTGTTTTAAGGCACCCTTGAGCATTCCTACATAGAACTTGACAATAAATGATCTGCTACTTAAAAATTCTGTTACTAAAGGGGGCTTTCATTCTCACCCAGTGCTTTGGTTTCTAATATACAAATAAGTCTCTTTTGCATGGGAGTGTAGTGTATCGATTCTTCACAATAAAATTCAATAACAATGACATAAGTATTGGGGTGGTGATATTTTAACAGACAATTAATAGAAATTCTCTTTTCTGCAGTTTTCATATTAAAAGGAGTGTTAAACTCTAACATGAGCATAGAAGTCAGAAAGGAATCTGAGACGAGATCCCTTTGAACAAAATGATCAGCATTCCTCCTTGACATTCAGAATGTATAATTAGTCTAAATGGGAAATTGAGTTTAAATCTTAAGGGCAAATTTATTTAACCTATTTCTCCAAATCATAGAGGCATATATTTAGTATATATATATATATATATATATATATATATATATATATATATATATATA